>SNQJ01S0001230.1:124185-142446 GCA_010110895.2 Picea sitchensis
TGCCAAATATGGATGTTGAAAACTCTAGAAAATATCATTATGTAATCATGTGAGCTAGAATGCCTGTAATTTTTCATTGATGTGAACTCCAATCTGATGAGAGCGAACCAAGAGAATTGGATCAGATGCAAGTCTAACACATCCATAAAAATGATTGAAAACTCAATCAAATGCATAGCTACAATGCAAAAGGATCCAACAGTCCTCTGCTAGGTCGAATGACCATCTAGGTGAACAAAATGTCCACATCATTACTCTCAAAATAAACATCACAATCATGCGTCCTATGTATTATTCAAGACATTGAACCATAATTCTATCAAATTCTGTCATCTACAGATTGAAGTCACCCATATGGAAAATTTTATGCCCATATAGCATATTTGTTTTTGTTTTGTCTTCTTTCTATAGACTGTGGTTTCCCATCTCACATATTTGTTCCCAAAACTTTTAGTCTAACAACCATCTTCAATTACCTCCTTTGTCAACTGAAAGGAGAGACCATGGGTGGTTTTTGGTAGACCATGAATCAAATTCACTAGATTTGTAAACTCCCTCCCTTAAGGTGCATGAGAGTTACATTAGTGTTTGCTACAAAATTTGTCTTTACTCGAGATTTAATTCTTCAGTAAGACTGAAATAATCGCTTGGTTGTTGATGACCACTATAATTGTAAGTATAATTCAACTTGATTTTAAAAATACAAGTAAAATTACTAAAAACATTGTTTTCCAGTAACAGTTGATGTTGATTCTGAAGTTGAATTGATATTTGAATATGAACGCTTGATGATGCTTTGAGTCCTTGAATATTAGCTTGATGTGTCATATTTTCAATGATTTGAATGTGAATTTATCCTTTGATTAATTTGATTGAATTACCTTTTGTTTGTGCTTGCATATATATATCAAATGTAGCAATATTGTGATGAAGTGTCAAAACTAGACACAAAACACCATGAAAAAATTCAAGGAAACATTTTCCATCACACACAAACACCAAGTGTACCCGAGACCCCCTTATTCAATTTTGGGACAAGTCATGATCACCACAAAAAAATGATATTTTATTAATATTGATACAACAAGATCTTTGCACCTAAGAGCATAACAAACGATTATCTTTTTTATGAGAAGATAAAAACATCAAGGCTTATTTTGTCCTCTGTTTACAAACTTAATACATTAACCATGCCACAAAGGCATCCATATGTAGTGATTGGCACTACATTCATAACAATGTTCCTTGAGTGGTTTTAATGGATCTGGAGTCAAGAATGATGGACAACGTCAGGATGGGACCTTATGGCCAAATATTCAGGCCTAATAACTTCCTTTTTTTCCAAAATGGGGATGGGAATATAAAAACAATCACAAAGATGAAAACCCCTGGAAATTGATAGATGAAACCCTCAAAATCGATAGATAAAACATTATAGAGTATTTCTATGAATCAATGGAAGATTCAAAATCTAAGAACTCAGTTTTACGGAGATCAGATTTGAGGGGATCTTGCAAGGATTCTTCCATAATTAACCATTATGATAACTACTACAATATACTTTGATTCAGTTCCATGCAATCCATCACCAATAAGAGATGGAAAATGCAAACTTTTATATCTATAATTGTAGTGAAATCTATGTACATACAAATTTAAGAAAATAAATAGCATGGATTCTCGATAGAGGATATCATCATTCATATTTACACATATTTTATTCCATTCGGCCATAAAAAACATTATTTGACATGACAAAATTCATAGAATTTATTTATTGAATTGATTGTCCTTATTTTTGTCATTGCATGTCCAATTTGATGTAGATCTATGATTTTGTTGTTGTGGGAAGTATTATTATTCTCTCATGGATGACACCATTGAGCTTGGATTCCTCACCTTCCATGTAAAACCACCATGGTGACATAGATCCCTTGATACCAAAGGAGCTTTGATACCAATTGATAAAATATAGAGCACAAGAAAGACAAGAGACAAACAGTTTGGCGGAAAAGGCCTCAAGCCATAATCTCTCACTCTATCATGTATTCATTTCAATAATACAAATATATAATACAAGAATCAAACCACATCTATGTTGGGTTGTTATATAGTTTTCAATAAAAGTCCAGTTGAGGTGAATCGACTGATAGTCGAAGTCGAGGTAGATCGACAACAAGTCGAAGGTCGAGGTCAGACGACTGGGTAAAGTTAAAGTCGAAGGTCAAGGTGGTTCGACATGGTAAAGACATCGATAGAAAGTCGAAGAGGTCAAAAGGTGGGCGTGTGGAACCCAACTGATTACCAAATGAAGGCCTACTGGTATTCGATGGTAATCTGACTTGGTAGTCGACTGTAGCAGAATCTCGAGATTCACAGGATTTGTAGCCAATGATCTGCGTGGATCTGTAACCATTTTTGGGTGCCTTTTCTTTAGGGTTTTTCCTTTTGTAAAGCCTATAAAGAAGGATTTTTGTAATGTTGTAAAATCTAATCTTCAGAATCAATCTTGAGATGTTGAATGGCTAATTGCCAAGGGTCTATAATCGTAGAGGTTGTTGTTCATGCAAATGTAAGTCGAATTGGATACAGTGTTGTTCTTGTGTAAGCAAGAGGGTATGATGTTGATTTTGTCTTAGGCGTGGACCAAGGTTAGACATGTAACCTTTTATTATAAATGAATAAGACAACAAGAGAGAATAATGCTCAAGGAATGTTGGTTTTCCCATTTTGGGTTTCCAGGGTAAAATCTCTATGTATTGTGTGTTTGCTTTGTCATTTAATTTCTTGATTATATCTTTCTTCCTCTCTTCTGCTAGGTTTAGCATGGAAGTGTGTCTCATTTCCTAACATGTGGTATTATATCTTGGTTTAACAACCTTGGATCTGACCTAAACCCTACATTCAATAAGAGTCGTAAGTTAGAAATATTTAAAGATTGTGTTAAAGAATGGCGAGCAGCTCGATAATAGGGATCGAAAAATTCAATGCCCAGAATTTTCATCTTTCGAAGCTTAAAATTGAAGATCTCCCTGTAGATAGAGAATAATGGACAACGGTTTGTCTAGGTACCATGCCAACAGGTATGTTGATGGAATAATGGGAGAAACGCGAGAGAAAAGCGAGTATGATTCGACTTTGTCTTGCATATTCGATATTGTTGAATGTCTCAGGTGAAAATTCGGCCAAGACATTGTGGGACAAGTTGGGAAGCTTGTACTAGTCGAAATCTATGGTAAATGAGTTGTTTCTCATAAATAAATTGTATCTTCTGAGGATGAGTGATGGAATTTCGATGACTGAGCATTTAAATAAATTTAATACCGTTATAAGTCACTTATCTTCTATGGATATTAAAATCACTGAGGAGGAGAAATGTATTAGTCTATTATGTTCTTTTCCAGACTCCTAGGATAGCTTAGTCATGGTTATAGGGATTAATAAAACCACATTAGCACTAGAAGATGTAGTTGTATCTCTACTGTCATAATAAATGAGAAGGAAGAACATGGAAGGATAGACCAAAGAATATTTAGTGGTGAGAGGTCGACTGGTTGACAGAGATAAAGGAAAATTCTTCGGTACAAAGTATAAGTAGAAGGGTATATCTAAATCCACTGTTTAGTAAACTAAAAGATGTTATAAATGTGGTAAAGTTGGGAATTACAAAAGGGACTTCAAGTCGAAGGAAATGGAAGTCAGTACAGGATCCGATGAGAAGTATTCTACTGAGAAAAAAATGACTTTAGATAAGGGAGGCGATGTGTACCTGGCATTGACCATTACACAGTCGGATCAAGATGTTTGGTTGATCGACTCAGGAGCATCCTATCATATGACACCACATAGAGAATGGTTTTGCGAATATGAACAATATGAAGGAGGAGAATTTTTCTTAGGGGATAACTCTACAACCAAAATTATCAAACGGGGAATATTCCAAATGATACTGCAAGATGGGAGGAGTAGAACCCCTCCAGGTGTGCTACACATTCCAGGTTTGGAAAGAAACCTGATATATGTCAGCAAGATGAGTGGTGCATGAGTGCACACTCTATTTTAGAAGAATTCATGCAATATGGTCAAAGGTACGATGGTCTTAACGAAAGGATTTCATATTGGAATCCTATACAAATTACTAGGCAATGTCGACTCGACTAGATGAAAAAACATCATTTTTCCTAAATTCGACTCAACTGGATGCAATAACATCGTTGTTCCTAAAGTCGACTTGACTCGACTCGGGCTGAGTCAATTCAAACCGGCTCGACAAGTCATCATAAATTCGACCCGACCATGCTATGACACAAGAGGATGGGACACATCGAAGAGAAAGGACTTTAATCTATGCATAACAAAGGTTTGGTCGAAGACTTTCCTAAATGTAATTTAGAAGTCTACTTTTGTGAACATTGTATATATGATAAACAAAGTTGGGTGAGGTTCCCATCTAGAGCAACAAGGGAAAATGAGATTCTAGAGTTGGTTCATAATGATGTGTTTGGCCTTGTTTCGGTACCTTCACTTGGTGGATCCTTGTATTATGTCTCCTTCATAGATGATTTTTCCAGGAAGACATGGATATATTTCCTGAGAAAGAAATCATAGGTTTTCAAGAAATTCAAAGAGTTTAAATATCTTGTAGAAAACCAGATAGATAAAAATATTAAAGTGTTGAGGACTGAAAATGGTGTTGAATTCTGTGGAAAAGAATTTGATCAGTTATGCAAGTAGTGTGGCATAGCATGCTAAAATACCACACCATATACCCCACAAAAAATGGAGTTTCCAAGAGAATGAACATAATATTGATGGAAAAATCAAGGAGTACGCTCAGTGATGCTGGGTTCACACTAGAATTATAGGCAGAGGTAGTTGACACTGCAAAATATCTATTGAATATGTCTCCTTCGGCTGTGCTAGTCGACATGAATCCACATGAGGTATGGTCGGGTAAGAGGCCTTCGTCTTCACATCTCAAATTATTTGGTTGTGATGAATTTGTTCATGTTCCTAAGGAAAAGAGGAGCAAGTTGGACAAGAAGGTAGTCAAATGTATTTTCATTGGATACAAAGAAGAAATGAAAGTATATAAGCTCTGGGATCCTACATCAAGGAAAATAGTGTACAGTCAAGATCTGGTCTTCATCGAATTCGGAAGTAATTTTGAGCCTTAGGAAATTGTTCAGACCGAGAATAATCCTGAGACGGTGTGGTTTGAACTGAGAAATGAAGAAGATGATTCAAATGAGTCAATTGAATCAGAAGAAGAGGCGGGTCAACTGACCCCGTTTGTAAGGAGGTTAGAAAGAGTAAGAAAACCAGTCGAAAGGTATAGTCCACCCGACTTCTATTCTGCATTTGTGTTAACTACCACTGATGATGAGCCCAAGTCAGTTGGGGAGGCATTCGACTCAACAGAGGGAAAACTATGGAAGGATGCCATGGTCGAAGAGATGGAATCCTTGCATAAGAATGATACATGGGACTTAGTCAAGCTACCCAGTGGAAGAAAACATGTTGGAAGCAAATGGGTATTCAAGAATAAGATGAATGCAACAAATCAAGTCGATAAATTCAAAGCTTGATTGGTAGCGAAAGGATATTCCCACATCGAAGGAGTCAACTTCAGTTATATTTTTTCCCAAGTTGCAAAATTAACTTCCATTAGAGTATTAATGTCTATGGTTGCAGTATTCGATATGGAAATAGAAAAAATGGATGTGAAGACAATGTTCCTACATGGGTATCTTGAAGAAGAAATGTACATGAAACAACCTAAAGGATTTGTAGTAAAGGGAAAGAAATATTTGGTGTGGAAACTGAAAATATCCCTTTATGGTCTAAAGCAATCACCAAGGATGTCGTACCAAAATTTCGACACATACATCATTATTTTGGGGTTTGTGAGAAGCAAAATTGATCACTACATATACTCCAAAGAAGAAGGTGGGTGTTTCATATATGTCGCATTGTATGTCAACGACATGTTGTTGATTGGAAACATCATGGATGCAGTAAAGGAGGTGAAGAAGTAGATATCCTCCAAGTTTGACATGAAATATATTAGTGTAGCGAACTTCATTCTAGGAATGTAGATTAAGAGAGATCGAGTAGCTAGAAAGATCTGGTTGAATCAGACGAAGTGTATTGAAATAATTTTGAAATGTTTCAACATGTAGGATTGCAAACCTATAAAGGTGCCAATTCTTGTAGGAGCAAGGCTAACTGTTGAACAGTGTCCAAATACATAGGAGGAAATAGAGGACATGGCATGTGTTCCCTATGCAAGTGTTGTTGGTAGTCTAATGTATGTGATGGTCTGCACTCGACCAGACATTGCCCATGCATTGGGAGTGTTGAGAAGATACATGTCGACAATTGGGAAGGAACACTAGACAACTTTCAAGAGAGTATTTAGGTATTTGTGTGGCACAAAATACTATGTTATTGTGTACCAAGAAAAACATGAAGGTGATAATGAGTTAAATGTACATGGATTTTTCGACGTCGATTGGGCTGGAGATCTAGATCGACAAAGGTCGACTAGTGGATATGTCTTCAAAATGTTCAGTGAAGAAATCAGCTGGATGAGTAACCGATAGGGGGTTGTATCCTTCTCAACAATAGAAGTTGAATACATGGCAGCCACTCATGGAAGCAAAGAAGCAGTATGGTTGTAAATGGTGTGTTCAGGAATCGGGTTTGAGAAGAGAGCTATGAATATAAGTTGTGACAGTCAAAGCTCAATATTTTTGGCAAAGAACCCTGCTTATCATTATAAGACTAATAACATTGATGTAAAATACCATTTCGTGAGAGATATGGTGGAAAAAAACAAGATGCTACTGGAGAAAGTAAACATGTTGGAAAACATAGCAGACTCATTGACCAACTCTGTGAGTGTTGTGAAGTTCTCTTGGTGCAGAGAGGAAATGGGCATTACTACCCTGGGTTTGTGAACAAACGTTTAGAGGTCTTCTGGTTTCAGGAAAGAATACAACAAGTGGGAGAATGTTGGGTTGTTGTATTATTTGCAATGAAAGTCCAATCGAGGTGAATCGACTGATAGTCGAAGTTGAGGTGGATCGACAACAAGTTGAAGGTCGAGCTAAGTCAACTGGGTAAAGTCGAAGTCGAAGGTCGATGTGGTTCAACATGGTAAAGACATCGATAGCAAGTTGAAGAAGTCAACCGATAAGAGGTTGACAAGTGGGTGTGTGGAAACCAAATGAATATCGAATGAAGGTCGATTGGTAGTAGATGGTAATCCAACTTGGTATTCGACTGTAGCAAAATCCTGAGATTTACAGGATTTGTAGCCAATGATCTGCATGGATCTATAACTATTTTTGGATGCCTTTTCTTTAGGTTTTTTCCTGTTGTAAAGCCTATAAAGAAGGTGTGTTGTAATGTTGTAAAACATAATCTTCAGAATCAATCTTGAGATGATGAATGGCTAATCATGAAGAGTCTATAATCGTAGAGGTTGTTGGTCATGCAGATGTAAGTCGAATTGGCTACAGGGTTGTTCTTGTGTAATAAAGAGGGTATGATGTTTATTTTGTCTTAGGTGTGGATCAAGGTTAGACATGTAACCTTTTATTTTTAATGAATAAGACAACTAGAGAGCATAACGTTCAAGGAATGCTAGTTTTCCCGGTTTGGGTTTCTAGGGTAAAATCTTTGTGTACTATGTGTTTTATTTGTCATTTACTTTCTTGATTATATATTTCTTCCTCTCTTATGATAGGTTTATCTTGGAAGTGTGTCTCATTTCCTAACACTCAATTTATCTCACATCGACATCCCATTGGGAGATAAGGTAGGAGGAGGAAAAATAGGAATCTAGAAACACACTTAGGATAAAAACATATCCTTAAATGTGAAATACATTAGGTGGTGTTCTAGGACTTCATGATTGCATAAGAGTCAGAAAATAACATCATTATTCTCAATGAGACAATCTAATATGGTTCTTAAGCATCATTCAAGCATCATAAATTTGCATAAGATTCACTTATTTAAATGCTAGTCTATGGCTTCTATTTATAGCTAATCTTCAAGCTTCATTAAATCTAGCTCCAAGTGTGAATGGTGCAACTTGGGATGCGGTTCCTCATGCCTTTAGGAGACATGGAACCACTAAGGTACTATCTTTCAAATGGAATGGAGCTCGAGGATGCCTAATACCTCATCTCATGAGTACCCTTGATGGGATTTTTAGCATTAATTGTGTCGAATGTGGTTGATATTTCACTTCGGGGGGATCTACGTGAATTTTGAAGGAACATTTGTGTAGGCCCATGTAGATCATGCAAAATACACATGGAAAAGTCACATGGATGCATAAAGAACCCAATTTCTATAGTTTTGGTGCTATGTTGAGGATGGTGTATTATTGCCATGAATTAGTACTTTGTTATATTGTATCGATGACCCTTTCCGTGATCACTTGTATAGATTTGTGATTTATTTTGATAGGCTGATCTGGGACACCAATGAAAAGGTTATTGCCTCATTAGAAACATCAACCCTATACATATCTTACAAATTCCCATAGGTAGAGGTCGATATTAACAATGAATGGATGTTTCAATTCTGTTTGAATTGTAGGGATAATATGAAGAGTTGGTGGGAAATTGTTATACATTTCAAAGAAAGGAGGATAGATACATACCCAACTAGCATGATAAGAACCACATACAAGACCATTGTGGCTCTCTTGAGTAGATTACATGGAAAATAATATTCTACCCAATTCAAAGAGTCGTGGGTGCGTGCCCTTGATTTATGTAGTCACCAAGACGGTCACTATATTCAACTAGGGAGAAAACCTACTTGTTTCCATGGTCCAAGAAATCTCTAAGGTCAAACACACAACCTTGGTAATACTTCCAACTTTTTACATGTCCTCATATTTGTTGAACATCACTTGCATGCTTAAACCATTCGTAGCGATGGGTTGGAAATGGCAATCAAGTGATCCACCTATTCATATTTATTGTCAGAATCTATGGAATCACATATATAGAATCCACTACACTCAAATCTGTGAGAATTTTATAGCTCCTTTGGACTAATTGTTGTTCTATGCACCGACAAAATGTGCGTTGGAGAAATCTATGTAATTTTTCAGGTAGGTGGGTTACTGGTATGTCACCAAGAAGGGAACATATATTAGAGTCTTTGGAACTATTAAGGCTCCTCATCTACTTCCCAAATTTATTCCATAAAAATTATCCCTCCAAGAGATAGTATATTAGAGTCTTTTACATGGGCTTGGAACATCTTTAGCACGAGACAAGAAAGCTCCCTGACCTCCTATACCTTTTTATGTGGGGGCTTACAACTTCAAGGATATCAAGCAAGCAATAGTAAAAGCAAAATCATTGGCCACCTTCCATTTCAAGGAAGAAGTATTTAGAAGACATGACCCTTTGGACGTCGTCAACCAACACTACAGGGCATGCAAATACTTGTGGCCGTATCAAAATGAAGTGTGGTAGGAGTGTGAGTTATATAAAAGAGTAGTGTCACTATATAAAGTTATTATTAGGATTGGAAGTGGCTCTAGAGCGAGAAAATAATGGTTATAATTAAAGTGAGTTCTTAGAGAAAGAGAGGATGGAAAAGGAAGCAACAATTAAAGAAACAACAGAAAGGGAAAGGCTTGAAAAATAAGTTGAAGCAATAAGGATTCAACAAGCATAGGAGGATAAAAGAAAGAAATAATATGAAGCTCTAAGGCTCTAGAAAGAGGAAGAGGAGAAAAGGAAAGAGGAAGAAGATGAGAGATTGAGAAAAGAGGAGGAAGGAAGACTGAGAAAAGAAGAAGAAGAGAAGAAAAAGGAGGAAGAGGCACAAGATGTAAATCCCATAGACACCAACCCTTTTGAAAACCCATTTAAAACATTAGGAATTGCAATGACCAGAGCCCACTTCCCACTAGGAGAGCTTGGATTGAGTGCATTTACTTCTTCCAAATTAGACAAGGTGGGAGGTATTTATTCATTTGTTTTTGACAAAGTAAGGGGGGATATTTTAAAGAAATGTCACAATAATATAAATTTACCACGAATCCCAACACTCATGATAACTACTAAAACCCCCCTTATGGATGACACCGAGAGAGACCACGTTGTCATAGCATCAATAAGGTTTGCAATCGTATAGGATTTTTAATTAAACGTGAGAAACATGGCTCAAGAAATTGAAGAGTATAAGCTAAGGATCCCAGTTCTTGAACATTAGGTGACTCGTTACAATGGTGACATGACTAATATCACAGAGTTTAGACCTTCCACATTTGAGTTATAGGATGATCTTGGAATGATCCAAAATCAAATGTACACAAGCCTCAATGAGTTCCAAGACATGTCCATGCAATTCTTCACATTCGTGGATAAGGTCAAGGATAAAAAGGTATTTCTTTAGTGGTAGAATACTAAACATCTTCCTTACATGTGTTTATTTCCATGTTCATTAAGAGGACTGGTAAAACAACTTTGGCAAGGAAATTTCAAGGAAGTCAAGATGATGGAAAATGAAATTCTCACCTTAGTAGGGAAATTGGGAGGAGAAGATAGTAAAACTCGAGTTGTAGGCAAGAAACCTTGTTATTTAACCAAGCCTACAAAGAAAGAACCCACCGACCTAGAAAGTGCACTTAAACTAATCAAAAATTTGTCTAATGAATTATTTGACATAAAAAGGAATCCTAAGAAAGGAACATATAACTAGAGACAATTTATACCTTTCCATAGAAGAGTTAACAACCCACCAAAACCCCCTAAACCTTCAAATCCAAATTTAAATCTGGAGGAGGTGTGGATGGACAATTTTTGTACCAACCATTAAGCCAACCACTTTGAAAAGACATGCCCTTAGTGAATTAACTCCATAACTCTAGTCATAAACCAACTTCTATATCAGTAATCACTTTCTAATAGAACAACTCAAGAAGCTAAGGTTGAGGAAATTGTCAAGGAAGGGGACATAGCTAGAGAAGCTATTATATTCCTCTAGGATTGGGAAATAGATTCTGATCATAATGAAATAGGAGAAGTATTGGTAAGAGACCTACAAACCACCCAACCTACCCCAAATAATTACAGTTTAAAAAGTAAGGGACATGTACTTGTTGATGAAAGTAATGGTAATTCTCCTTACTCATACATTTTTGAACCTCATTAGGCTAGGTGAGATAGGCGGGATTATTACCCTGGTTTATAACCTGTCAAAATCTTAATCATACCTCAAGAAATATGGTTCTTGGATCTCTCTCTCTCTCTCTCTCTCTCTCTCTCTCTCTCTCTCTCTCTCTCTATATATATATATATATAATCTGAAATTATACAATTTAAAGTGAAATAAAATAATGAACTTGCAAAATAAAAGAGATAGATGGAAAAGCAAAAAAAATTGTTGAAATAAAAGAAAGGGCAAATCTGAAATATAGTTTTTAAATAGTGTCGTAAGTGAGAAGAAATCAGAAATTATTTTTATGAATATCAACTTTGAGTTACATTATCTCTTCAAGTCCATGCGAGGACCTGGACCAAAGGAATTCTTGGAAGCCCAAGATATAATTATGACTCATACATGGACATCTAATGTCAAAAGAAAAGATCAGGACATAAAACCAAGTTGGATCAATCCAAGTTACATGTACATCATTGTTTTGAACTCTTGGAGCATACCACCAATCGATGCTTCCTAGTATTTTCTTTTCCACCTTTAGAATAACACTTATTAGAAGTTTCACTTCTCTATTTTCTCCTCCACTTCTTTGTCTTTCTCTCCTTCTTTAATATCTTCCTGAAGTAGTTAGGCAACTTTTAACTACCTTTTTGTTTAAAAATTAATTAATTTTTATTCAAGATATGTGACACACCCCACTGATCGGGTACCTCAAGCACTCTCATGTCAGAGGTGAGTTTGAAAATACGATACCTTTATTATGTTAAATATTAACATAATAATGTAAATGAAATATCAAGAAACATGCATGATTGATAAATAAAGCATAACTAGCCATGCACAACAATCAATAACAGTTAGCAAATCTTAAACATATCAGATTGACAAATAAAATACACAACGGAATAAAATCATTGAGAAACACAGAGAGACTTATCTTTTCAGAGAATTTCACCAAATAGTTGCAGACGTCAGACATCCCACACAACCTTAGATGTTATTATTCTAGATATCAACAACAGGTCATCCTTGAGCCAGGGCTATGAGTCCATAAGGACGGGTTCTAGGATGACTCTAGTTTTCCCAAACGAATCTTGGCAAGTCAACTCTCACAATTTCTCAACCATACATCAATCTCAGTTTACTAGCTCTCTTTCCCATCAACCTACACAACCTAAGAGAAAGAACCCCCTTCATTTCCACACAGTCCCTCAATTTGTTCACCGCTATCTAAAGCACCAGTGCTATTGGTCATGAAATCTCAATGCTAGAACTTCCAAGATTATCAGTTATAGACAGTCTTGGTATTTTGTCAGCATTCTCATGCACATGAGAATCCAATCCTTGTTGGAACACTAGTAGTTCCTACAGCCAACAACCATGGTTCACTATCTCCAACAAAATTTCTCCCCATTTCCACAACAAGATTCCCCATGCACAAGAAGGAAATCAATGGTGAACAAGACTCTGGTGGCCAAATCGAAAGAACAACCCCAAAAGAATGTAACCACAACAATCAGGAAAAACAACAAAATCAAGCAACAATGGAGTCTGTAACCACCATCCAACAACCCCAACCAGTCCACAAACATGGTTTAAATAACAAAGACGACCAAGGCACAACATGGTTCCCCCCAAGAGACTCATGTGACCCCTCATTTTTCCCCCTAACTGGTGAGAAATAATAAAATAAAATAAAGGTTCAAAACTCCAGCTCCCCCCCTCTCTCGTGGAATCATAGCCCCCTATAACTCTTGTCCTTGTTTGTCTCACAACTAGCAATTATTTATTATTCAAAGTATTCAAAGTATTACATTCCCTAGGCTCTTCATACTTTTCAATTGTTCGGGCACTCCGACCTCTCATCAATAAACAAAATACATTATTAATCTAGGGATTAAAAAACGGGGCATTACAAGAGACGACAACTTTATTTCTCATAAGGGTAAAATATATTTAAATAATAAGTGGGGTCCCACTAGGTCTTCATTTCCTCACTTTCCAAAAAATTCCTTGTAACTCCAATATGTGTGTGTGTGTGTGTGTGTGTGTGTGTGTGTGTGTGTGTGTATTCTTCTGAAAAGATAAGTCTCTTTGTGTGTCTCTATGATTTTATTTTGTTGTGTATTTTATTTGTCAATCTGATATGTTTAAGACATGCTAGTTGTTATTAATTGTTGTGCATGGATAGTTATTCTTTATTTATTAGTCATGCATCCAATCCTTGCTCAAACACTAGCATTTCCTATAGCCAACAACCATGTCTCACTACCTCCAACAATTTGTCTCCCCATTGCCCACAACAAGATTCCCCATGCACAAGAAGAAAATCAATGGTGAACAATGGTACCCCAAAAGAATGTAACCATTGTTGAGGAAAAGGTATGGAAAACCTTACTCAAGCATTTTCAGATCTTTCTGGTCTAAGACATGATAGTTGGGAATGTCACCCGAGGTTTATAGCCTCAAATACAATCGCTTAATCAACAAGTATTAAGTACAAAGGATCAAGGTTGGTTTTTATGTGTTATATATAACAATGCAAAAGAAATAAACTTAGACAAAGTTACAAGAATGTGTACAAAAATTTCACAAATGTGTACATGGAGATAAAAGGAAAAGAATGAATCGAATCATTAAAACACATGTGTGAGACTGAAACAGTAATATAATTTTTATATTTATTTCATTCTGAGATACAAAATTAAGTTCTATTTACAAACCCCTGCGAGGGTAGGGACCAAAGTCATATTTAGAAGCCTTCGATGGGCACCATACAACAAGACTCTGACAACAAAAAGAAAATTGAAGCTAAAGATCTGGATCATCTTGCCACAAAATGGTGGCACTTGAATCTGCAATATATTCTTTATCAATCATGAAATTCAATTCACAAACAAACAAGAATACACATATAGCCAAAGATAAATCATACACATTTAAAACAAGCTACTGAAATATGTAATTCAGTTTTTGAATCATGTTGCCTTCAATAAGACCATGTTGTCATCAAGAGGATTAATCCTTCTAGTAAACTCAGAATGAATGAAAATGAAAATATATCACTAGTATAGAGCAAACCTTATGGTTGTAGTTCTCCTTCTATTCTCCCCTCCTATCTCTTCATCTCATTGAGATTTTTAAAATTTCTCAATAAGTTATGGTAGTTCAACTACTTTTCTTTAGTTAAGCCAAATTAGCTTAACTAATTAGTTGAGACAAATAATAATAATATATATAAATAAGGGTCTAATTAATAATAACTAAATAGGTGGGACCCCTTGTGACTCCCAATTATTTATTTTAATAATCATCAAGCATGAAATATAAAACTCAATCATTTGATTCAAATATTCTCCTTGTAACTCCCGTGCTCATTTTTATAATCAAATATTTAAATATCAACAAAATCTAATAGGACCATATCCAAAATAGCACTATATCCATATTGTCCAAAAAAAACTGCCTAAATATATGCTTGTTGTCCAAAATGTTTTCAAATTGAAAGGACTATCTTCAACATAAAAATTAACATTTAAACATCATCAAAAACCGTATTTACTATGAGAGGCATTTGGCCTCTTTTCTCTATTGTCCCCTTTTGATATTTTTTTGGCAGCCTTAAGTTGATTGGAACCTTGAGGCTGAACTGTGTTGATAACATGAGAATAATCATCTTTAAGATGAAGGTGGGAGGACTCTTTAGATGATTTGGAGGCAGTGGTTGYCTCCTTTCCTTTATCCTGCACAGGCTTGGGAACATCAGTTATTAATCTCTTACTAGCATTAGATGATTGCACGGGTGAGACAKCATGATCAACTTSGGAAATTTGATTCTTTGGTGGTGGCGAWGGGGGTAATGGAAAAGAAKAAGTAGGCCAACCATGATGATGAACATCAGGCTGGTGGACAATCTCTTGCCAACCATTGTTGGCAGGCGATTATGGTTTCATTGATACATGAGAAGGGACTCGGACCGRAAAAAAAATTATGTGCAAGGAAGGGAGATCTTTCAGGTCAGAGCTGGAGGATCCCATGGCCTACTAGGTTGAAGAACCCAGCTTGAAAAAGGTGATTCAATTTTTATGKATTAGCATCGAAATGTATGGAAAAYTGAGGTCACCTATGACCTCTTTGCCAATTTCCTATGCCTCTATTTCCTCTKCCATTACTGTCCCCACTGAAGAAACTCATCYTGAAGCAATGTTCCAATTAGTTATTAAAACTCTTGACAGTCCATACATCAACCCTACATAAATAAAATCAAATTTTGGCTCTATCATTCACAATAGAAGCACATGMAATCGATCCATTCATCATACTACTCAAATCAATAATTAATTTATATTGAAMAGGAAATGATAGGGTTATTGGGAAGGTGAGGGGTTTATAATGAGCGAAAAGTGGTAGCATGGACGAGAACCACCATCGGATATTTTTCAAGTAAACAAAGATGTAACTTCCATAAAAACAATATTTCCATTTCCARATTTCAAAATCCAGTCCATTCCTTTTCCTTCTTTTAAAATGCAATTCAAATTAAGAAAACATGGAATTAAAGTGAATTTGGGAAAATGGTGGGATTGTAAGGAGAGAAAAGTGGTATAATGAATGGAAATGAGATGGATATTGTTAGATTATATGAAATAACATTCGTTATTTAAAATGATATATCTTCAATTTCCAAAGAAAACATTTTTAATTGTAAGCAATATCAAGTTTCAAGACACAATAACTTCCAAATCAAGCCCAAAGCAAAACTCCCGAATTGTCAAACTTAGCCATTTAATTTTCACCCTTTTTTTATACATGTTTGATCGAAAAACAACACGACTTATAGATAGATTGTTCATAATTCCAAATAACAACGACCATATCCATATCGCTTAGAACAGACATGGGGAAGATGAGGAAAAGAACATTCCATCGACCTTAATCATTTGTATCAAACCAATTTTAAATACTTCACAATGGACTGGGTTCGAGACCTTCTATGTATTAGTAGTTTACCATTTCCTTTTATCAAAAACCAAATGACTCCAAACATCACCGAGCCAAAACCACTATAACCAATTTCTTTCCACTGTGCAATTTTATTTCTTTGTATTTGCAGAATTATTTTTTATACGATAGACCATCAACAAAATCATTCCAACTATTAACACCAGACTGCATCAAGCGCACACTGGAGCATAACATAAGACAACACTCTTCAACATATGATACTAGGATCACCACTTTCAGTAAGCTATGTGACAGGATGGGTTCGAAACCCTGGTGCTCTTTCATTTATTCACTATGCAACCTTCAAAAACTTGACCAAAACCCCCACAGGAAGTCAACCAATGAATCAATATCCAATGCAGGTAACAAATATATCTACTGTTGGGTCAACACATAACCATTTCAAAAACCAAGTTTGAATTTATAACAGTTATGACAAGGAAGAACGGGGACTAAAATGAATTATGCAATGGGGTTTATAAAATGAAACCAAAACCTCCATTGTTTTTACAACAAAGCTTGGCACAGTCGCTTTGCTTCCAAGGTGGTTGGGAGGAAAAAAATTGAATTTGCATAAAAAAATTGTGGAATGGTAACTCGACAGGGCCACAAGCCTCTCATGGATTGAGTAGGAGGTAAGAATAACCATATTAAAAGAACCTAGAACCCGGTTGTCTCTTTTGTTTACCATAAAAACCCTCCAGGATTATACCACGAGACATGGGTGGAAACAAAACAAATTTTCCATAAATTCTATCAACAACAAGGAGCAATGATAATTAGTCATCCACCCCAGGTGCAACCATAACCGAATAACTTCAACATGAAGGAGCATTAAACAAATTCCAAGTTGCAACATTCAAAACATCGACCAATATCATTTGCACAGATAGAGTATACATTCAAACAGTGTATCTTTTATAAAAAGAAACAAAATATGCATACGAATTCTAAGAGCCAACACAGAGATTCTTTCCAGAGAAAGGTTACAATGGTGAATGGAAGGGTGAGACTCACCATACATGTGAGGAAAGTGCCGAAAAAGATAAATTCTACCACTATTCTCCCAATAGTCGAGCGAAACGGAGGTAAACTAACCAGAGCAACCAAAAATGTGTGACAAGGTGAGGGTGGTGAGCTCGAGATGGGGTAAGAACGATGTGCAGTAAATGCACATCTCTTCTCCACCCTCTCAATAATTGTTATCAACCATAACTAGGATGGAGCGCATCCAAACCTTCATTAAACGCATTAATCAACAATACTCAAATCCAATATGTCACTTCCACTTTGCCAATTTGAAATGAAAACCCCCTACACCATAGTTTCAATACGAGCACCATAACATGATATGTCCCATATTCACTTCTAACAAGTTCTACTTTGCAAATATCGAATTGACCTCAAAACAATTGCATAAATCATAACCAATACCATGAACACAATATGCCATGAATGCAATATGTCATAACCAATGTGTGTGAGAGTTGAAGTTAGAATTTTAACCATATGCCAAAGTAGATGTATAGTAGTTATAACCAAAGTGATTGTCACTTCAAACCTTCTTTTGACTTTTAAATTGCCAGTCGTTATCATCATTCACTGTATGTGAAAACATGTTCGAACTCTTGTGTTTTTCTCAAACTGTAAAATCGTTTCTTAAATTTGTCATGAGCGCAATTTAGATAAGCGTTTTCTTTTTTCACTATTATTTCAACAAGGGGGTCCCACCTATTTAGTATCTTATTAATATGTATGTATATAAATAATAGTGCATTGCAACCAATTTTCGTGCAAGTACCCCACGTTGTGCTTATGGGTGTCAAAAAATTGGTGACTCCACAGAGAAATCTATTTCTAACATATTCAGAACTCAAAATCTTCGGTTTCGCAGACCAGTAAAAGTGGATAGTAAAAAGAATTGTTGAAGAGAATAGGTATGAAACAAGGGGAAAGAAGATGGTTTAAGGGAAATAATGAGACGGGATTTTGGGAATAATTTATGGAAAGTGGTACGTATAAGGGGGTTTGGTCCTGTATGCATAACATCTAATC
>SNQJ01S0001230.1:169797-204479 GCA_010110895.2 Picea sitchensis
CATATTCATGAAGATTCCTTTTAACATTTAGTTAACGACATGAAGGTTTAAGCTAAATCTTTATTTTAGACTTGAAGTCGTTCAGTCCACGTCCACTGCTATCCAACAAGATGGGGGCTTTGCCTTTAATGGACTAATCACCTCTTTCACAACTTTTGGATGGGTTATGAATGGACCCAATTGGCTTGGTGTTGGGGTTAGGTATGGGAAGTTATGAATTTTGTATTTTTAAGTTAAATGTTGAAATTTGTAGCTTGAGGGAAGTGATGATTTTTGTATTTTTGGTGTTGGGGTTAGTTGTGGGAAGTGATGAATTTTGTATTTTTAGTCAAAAGTTTAAATTTGTGGTTTGAGGGAAGTGATGAATTTTGTTTTTTTAGTTAAAGGTTTAAATTTGATCAACTCTTGTGAATGACAAATTTGATGAACTCTTATGAATGACAATGTTTTAATTTTATGAATTGTTTGGACATATTGAAGTAGATATGAAAGCATTTAGAGATTGGAGTTATACTTCTAACTTTTGGAAGTTATGGTTCACCTAAGTATATTATAAATCTAAGATATTTCCATGTTTTTTTTTAAGTTTCTCATTTTAATAATTTGGACCAGTGGGTGAGGGTGATTCTAGAGTTTCTTCCCTCTTTATTCCAACCAAAACCATCCCCACCTTGAATAAAACTCCTTCTAGTCATAATCACTCTCTTTATTCATCCATCAAGCAAGGGGAAGGCAAGCAATCTGAATCCCGAATGCCCATAACCCACACAGAAAGGCTTTGGAGGTGATTTCTACCAATATTAAGCCAACACCACTCATACGGATCTACTAGGGTCCTTTCTCATGCTCATTTATGCTCATAAAGGGAACTCTTCTCCTCTCTTTAGTCAAGATATAAATTTCACAGATTTTACTTGGTACCTTGATTAAGGTCCATTTCTACAAGCTATTCCAACACCTGGAGGTAGTCAAAGGGGCACCAAGAAGTAAGCACTGAACTTACAACATAGGAAGCTCAAGATCCATGTACCCATATTAAAAATCTAAACCTATTGCATGCTCTCTTAAAAGTCTACGACTTTTTTAGACGACTCAATATGTTGGGACTAGTAGTGAGGTGCAAGGAGTTTCTCACATTTAATTAATGTTCAAATTTCATAGAATTCATCTAATATCTTGACTAGGTTCCATTTTGATTGGCTATCCCAACGCCCAAAAATAGTCATGAAACATTTAAAAGTAAAAGTTGAACTTATAATTTAGAATGTCACAATCTATGTGCACATATTACCTACTTTCATATTCTCTTTAAACTTTGTTATTTTAATCAATTTCATTATAATTGAATAATAAAAACATTTTAGGTAAGGTTTACCCAAAAATTCTTAAAATCACTAAATCTTCAATTAAAGAAAAAAAGTAAGACATGTTGAATTGTCATATCATTTTTGGAAAGATGTTAAAATGCTAAGAAAAACAACTTTGTAACATAAATGAGTTGGAGTGAGATTGGGTAAAGGGAACGTCCTATACTAAAACATGGGCTAAAAACACCCAGAGAAAACCATACCATGGATTTCATGATGATGGACCTTCCAACTAACATAACATTCAAACCATGGATTCCATCATGGACCCTCCAACTAACATAACATTCAAATCATGGATTTCATGGACCTTTCAACTAACATAACATTAAAAAATTCTTAAAATGACATGTCCCAATGAATTTTTAATTAAGAAAAAAAAAAGTAAGATATGCTATATTATCATATCATTATTGGAAAGATGTTAAAATGTTAAAGAAAACAAAGTAAGATATGCTATATTGTCATATCATTATTGGAAAGATGTTAAAATGTTAAAGAAAACAACTTTATAAGATAAAGGAGTTGGACTAAGGTTGCGTAAAGGGAATATCCTATACTAAAACATTGGCTTAAAACACCTAGAAAAGACCAGATTGTGGATTCCATCATGGACCTTCCAACTAACATAACATTTAAACCATGGATTTCATCATAAACCCTCCAACTAACATAACATTCAAACCAAGCCATGGATTTCATGAACCCTTCAACTAACATAACATGTATGGATTTCATAGACCCTCCAACTAACATAACATTCAAACCATGGATTTCATCATAGACCTTCCAACTAACATAACATTCAAACCATGGAATTCATCATAAACCTTCCAACTAACATAACATTCAAACCAAGCCATAGATTTCATGAACTCTCCAACTAACATAACATGCATGGATTTCATGACCCTCCAACTAACATAACATTCAAACCATGGATTTCCTCATAAACCCTCCAAATAAACCTTCCAACTAACATAACATTCAAACCATAGATTTCTTGGTGGACCTTCCAACCAACATAACATTCAAACCATGGATTTCTTGGTGGACCTTCCAACCAACTTAATATTTGAAAGGGAAAGGAAAGGAGGAAGTACACATAAATTGGCGACTTAGAAGGCAGAGGGGACAATAAATATCCACCAGGTTTAACAATGGCCAATGACCTCATCCTAGTCATACGCACATGTGCCAGCTCAGCATAGGTTGAAGCGGACATTTCCACGCCGAAATCCTCCCGTTCCGTTTCGCTTCCCACCCGCCTCCCTGATACAGCTCAGAATAAGCTGAAGCGGGCATTTCCACGTCGAAATCCTCGCGTTCCGTTTCGCTGCCCACCGCCTCCATGAGACAGACAAAGAAAGTCAATTGCCCTGAAACAGACAGCAGGCCGAGACAAATAGAGAGATCTGTTTCGTCACGGGCGGGTACTCTTTCCCAGGCCCTCAATTCTCAAAGCCGGTGCTTTGACAAAATGCAATTTGTTCAACTACCATAAATCTTTTGCCTAATATATTGACTAGGTCCTATTTTCACTAATTATTAGTGACAACTAGAAATAGCCACAAAACATTCACCTTAAACTTTGTCATTTGAATACATTTCACTACAAGGTCACAATTTGTATACACATATTACTTCTCATTAAACTTTGAACTTTGTCATTTGAATACATTTCATTATAATATAATTTAGTAGTGAGTGGACAAATGTTTGTCACAATTTGTATACACATATTACTTCTCATTAAACTTTGAACTTTGTCATTTGAATACATTTCATTATAATATAATTTAGTAGTGAGTGGACAAATGTTTGTCATAATTAGTTAAAAAWTGATTTTCAATACATTTTTATATAAAGTTTACTTAAAATTCTTWAAAAAATCATGTCCCAAAAAATTGAGTATTCAACTAAAAATTAAGTAATCACGATAAATATGAGAGAGCTAGGCAATAACTTTGTCATTTGAATACATTTCACTATAATAATTTAGTAGTGAGTGGACAAATGTCTATCATAATTAGTTAAAATTGATTTTCAATACATTTTCAATACATTTTTATATAAAATTTACTTAAAATCCTTAAAATAACATGTCCCAAAAATTGAGTCTTCAACTAAAAATTAAGTAATCACGATAAATATGAGAGAGTAGGGGCACCACTAAATTGCCATGTCATCATTGGGAAGGTGTTAAAAGTCTAAGAAAACAACTTCCAAACATAAATGAGTTGGGTACCCTTGGATGGGGTGTCAACAGGATCATCGAGCGCATGGACAGATGGGCAGACACCTAGACAAAACCTACACACCACCTCTCCACCACAACCCACACTCATTCCAGGAATTTAATCCATGCATTTAAAACTTCGATCGACATACCCTTACACTCATTTTTGCACAAGGCAGTTTATGGTAATGGCACTCTAGCTCGCAGGGGTGGTAAATGCGATGGGCTGGCCTCCTAACCAATCCCATCGCAAGCCCCATATCTCTGGTTTTTGGTCCACGACGATGAAAGTCATGGATCATTCGCCTTATTTGCCTCTCGCTCTTCACAGTCACACACCAGTCTGAGTTTCTCTTTGTCTTTGGTTCGATCTTATCCCTTTGCTTCAAGCTCTTCCTTCCACTCCACCTTTGGTTCATTTCCTCCCCTCCTCTCCTGGTATTATTCTCAATGTCGCGTCAACGAGGTAAGACTAAGCGTGGGACGGATTGGTACACTGCACGAGGTCATGGCTCGTGGGGTCGTGGTAGGCAATCTCCTCAGAACTTTCCTCTGGCTCTTGTCTGCACCTCCACTCCGAAACTCCCCCCTGACCCTGTTCGCGCCTCTACTTTGGAACTCCCTCCTGATCGTGCCACCACTCCAGAACTCCCTCCTTTGTCCTCTATGTTTGTGTGCAGAGTTGAGTGGTTCGATAACTTTGGAAATTCCCTCGGTTTTATTCCCAAGCTCAGCCCATAGCCACCGCCCATCCATCACTATCAACCCCGTCTCCCTCCACCCTCTGCTCCCCCTAGTCCGATCACCCCTCTCTCTTCCTCCTCCTCCCCTCTCCCTTCTTCTGCCTCCCCCCCTTCTTCTTTTGATGTTCCACCACCCCCTCTGTCTCCTCCTACTTGTTCACGGTACGATGGGCTCGGGAATCTGAAGAATTCTCTGGATTTCATCCAGATTTCAGTCATGGATGTCAAGTGCGCCATTAAGGAGTTGTTAAACAGGGATGACTGTCAGTTTCGACGAGAGGAGCAACTGGAGTCTCTTCTTCGAGCTCTCCGGAATACCACCCAGGACACAGGGATTCCTTGCAAGGACATTGCGCAGGACCAACAGAAAGAATGAAAGCCCGACCCCAGTTCCGGATGATCCCAACGTCCTCAGGTTTCTCTGGTTTTTTTTATGTTTCCAAACAATTTAGTTTATTGGGTTCCAGCCCTACGTAGCTTCCTAGTTTCTAAGCTTAACCCGTTTTTGTTTTTTTCAATTTTTGACAATTGCATGGAAAATGGGAAACTTTATGGCTAGCTGGCAACATTGGTTTCCCACGAGAGCGATGTTGCCATGGTCTCTCGGGATATTTTGCCATCTATAATTTTTTCTCTTTAGCATGCTTAAATATATTAATCTAACTTAAAAAAAAAAACATAAATGAGTTGGGTTACTAAATTACTATGATCTAGTAAACCATATACACTCTCTTCGTACACAAATTATCTGTTTTCATGTTTTTATTAAGTTTTTTCATTTTAATCAAATTACTAAAGTGAATGAATGAGTGTCTAAAACTTTAACCAAACTTGGGTCATAGTATAAATAAGAGAAATTGGGCCACCACTAAATTTCCATGACATCATTGGGAAGGTGTTAAAAGGCTAAGGAAAATAACTTCCTAACATAAATGAGTTGGGGTGGGGTTTAGCATAGGGAATGTTCTATAGTAATCTAGTAGCTAAAAACACCTAGAGAAGACCAAACCATGGATTTCCTCATGGACCTTCCAACCAACTTAAGATTCAAAGGGGGAAAGGGGGAGGACACTTATAAATTTGTAGCCTAGAAGGAAAAAAGGACAATAAGTACCCTCTGTGTCTAACGATGGAATTTTTGGTTAAGTTCCAATTACCTAATACTAGTCATATGGATGTGTGCCAACTCAAAATAGGATGAAGTAGACATTTACACACCAAAATCCTCTTCTCTTGTTTGGCCACTTGCCCACTTTGTTGAGACACAAACAAAGTAAATTGCCCTGAAATTGACAGAAGGTTGAGACAAATAGAGATATTCATATTGCCAAAGAAAAACCTTCCTTTAAATAGGATTCTTCCCAGGTTCTCAACTCGTGAATTTGATGCTTTGACAAAATCTGAGTTATCCAAAGACTTGAAATGTTTTTCCTTGTTCATGCCATGCCGCGTCCTAGCTCTGTCAAAAATCTAGTTGCACACTTCCACTCGGATTCGAGCCCTACACCTCACAATACTACTTTCTTGATTAACCTGACCATCTCTTCATAAAATAGACTGTGAATCTTTGATAGAAAGGGGTCATGGATCTCACCTACACTTCTTGGATCCACTCACAATAAATGCTAAAATTGTCAAAGATAATGAATTTTTATGTACTCCCTTGAATTCTGGAACGTTTGTTGGGATATTTAAAGAGAATGGACTTGTCATTGTGTTATTGGGGTAGGTTAGGCTAAATGCGACACCATTCTACCAATTTCCTTCTCTCTCGAACACCCAACTAGCCCAATGGAGATGCCTTGCTTCTAAGATATGGGATTGTCTAGAACGAGCAAAAGGGGTGAGAGACTGATTAGGGAATTTCTTGCTACATAGGTCCAACACTTCCATTTCAATCTTCTGGACTTGGACAATATTCTACAAGTGAAGATTTGCACAAATCAAGGAATTGACATACCAAGAAAAAAATTAGGTTTGTGCCTTACTAAAAAATGAATCGTTTCTTTCTTCCAAATCTAGTAGAGGACTTCTATCTGAGGAATTTTCCACGTTGCGATGAATTTAATGGCCCAAAGGATTTTTCCACTTGGAAAGATGATTTTATTAGACACAACTACTAGGAGACTTCCCATTTTGTCTCATAAAACATTTTTGGGTTGTGATATGCCTGGTCCACGACAAATATTTTGCCCAAGACCAAGCCTTAAAGCATCATAAACTAGAAAAATTAGGCCTTCTTAGTCTCTATGGGAGGCCTCCACATGTTATGAAGTTGGAAGAGTCAAGTATTTTGCTTAGACTTAAGGTTACGAACAAAAAAATATAAAGGCCATTCCCAAGGGCCATAATACCATAGCACCAAAATCAAGGACATTTCATTGTCATAAAGAATGACATCAAGTGGTATATTGTCCTTGTCATAGGTGATTGGGCCCCATGCCTCAATGGGAGGATATTAGTAATGGGTGGGGGCAGGGGGCAGGATCTAATTTGTCATTTCGTTGTTGCTAAGACTACTTCTCCACATTTGAAATGGCTAATGCTAGTTGAGGGAAATCATCATTATTTGGCTAAGGGGGAGGAGGCCAATTGTGTTGTTTCCTACATTCACGTGTAAGATAGCTCACCATGTGTCAAAGCATCTTTTATACCTATGGAATTGGGCCAAGCTAGGATGAGAGTGAGCATTTGGAGGGACTTGGCTCATGGTTCATGGAGCCTCCCCCCAAAAAACCTCAAGCAATCTTCTTAGATGCACTAGCTCTAGCTCTACCTTTCTAACCTAAACCTGAATCTGCAAATGAAATTTAGCACAAGTTAGAGCACCATCTACTAGGTATACGTGTTGTTATGTTCAATAATATAATGTTGTATACAAAGAAAAATAGGCCCACCACTCTTAGATGTCCAAGAAATGGTGGTAGGGAGAAGTTGGCTACAAAGACTATAGGCTCGCCATTCCTACAATGAATTAACATAAAATAAAAAATAGAAAAATTTCTTAACAATTTCATTCTTGTTTCAAAAGGGGCCCTTGGGTTGAGGCACTTCCAAATATTATAGTTTGCAAGAATTTCATCTTGGGTTTAACTAATGGCTTCCATATCATTTGGATCCAAAACAACCAGGTCTTCTACTTGGAAGGAATCTTCCGGGCTTTATTGTGTTGGAGATTCAATTCATGCCATCTGTATAACCAACAATAACTGTAGCATCCCCAATTTAGCGATGTATAATGTAAATACAATGTATGTCGCAGGCTTGACTATGTAATATGTAAACAATGTATATCGTAATAATATAAAATGCAATGTTGGATTCATATTGAAATAGATGGAGTAATGGGGGCTAAGTTTCCACAAGAGATGGGAGGGTCTAAGAGGGGGTCCAAGGAGGAATTATTCATGTGTATTAATCCCAACCCACTTTCTAAAATTATTATTGAGTATGAGCTTTCTAAATTCCTTTTGAGTGTATCAAAGCCCCAATCATTAAACACATGTAAGAGGGTTGGTGTGAAAATACACTTCACATAGTTATTGAGAGCATGGGGATAAGTACAATCAACATTGGGAAATGTGAGAGCCAACATGCATGGGCAAAAGGAAAATTGAAATGTGTATGATAGATAGGTTTTGAGACAATATGAGGGTGGACATGTGTGGCAGCTTGTTGGAGCTATAAATTCATGAAGGATCATGTTGTTAGGATTATAGAGTGAAATTTTGTGTAAGAGATTACCCCACCAACAGGTAAGCTTGTTGTTGTGAACTTTACCTATTGCAGTTGTAAGTCCCTGGACTTCCCAACAAGGGATATTCCTAGACAATCTATGTTGGATCCCTGGAGGAAAGTGGGAAGGCCTCAGGGATTGCATGTAGAGAAGGGGGATCCCATTCCTTGGCTTGTGTAGGTTGAGGGGAATCGAGTTGGAGGATTGGTATAGCTATAGGAAAATCCATTTGTTGTGGGTAATATTGGGTTGTGAGTGGAAAATAGAGACACCCTCTCTTGTGGATTCATAGCCCCAACTCTGGGGTTATTTACCACTGAGATTTGGAGCAATAAATATATGGTTGGGTGGAACATCCATCCTTTTCATTTGGTTGTATAATTGTGGATAAAATACAAGTGTTTTTATCTCTATTTCGTTTTTTTAATTATGGGTTTTATTTGTTATGTGTATACTTTGAGTTTTAAGCAATTATATGATAGTGTGTGAATGTTAATTGAGTTGCACTCATGTTTTAAAAATGATGTTAGATTCATGATAAATCTTTGTGCATGCATTTATTTTAATGGTATTTATATGGGTTAATAGTGGGGGCACTACAATAACCATATACAAGATGACATTTATCAAACCCTTTGGTGTAGTGTCATCACTAGTCTTGCCACTAACGAGGCTTTCAAACCAATATTGAGAAACAAATAATCCATGATGAGGCCTTTGACCTGGTCCAAAATCAACTTGTCCATGTTGGCTAAATTGAATTCAACCTTCAATGTGGGCCATCTATTCCAATATCTAGTTTGCACATAAAAATATCAACAATTGTGATAATGGCAAGTAGAGTTAATTGAAGTCTTTCAATTATATTGCACAACAAGGGATCACCATATACAATTCTCATTGAATGACATGTTAGTGCTCAATGAGTTACTTTTACAAGTCAATTTGGGCTTCATAACCTCCTTTCTTACCAAATACCTTGGGTCACAAACATCCCCTAATCTTCACCCAAGCAGGGGTGAGAAGAAAGGCCTGCAAATTGACATTGATCTAGCTTTATTTCTCCAAAGTATCTCGTTTGGGAGGCACAATTTAGAAGCAATTCCTTCCAACTCTCCTTGCCCTTGATAGCCTTTATAACCTAGTTAGCACATAGAGCTTGTGCCTGCTCCAACTAATTTAGTAGAAGCCTTTCTTACCATTAGCACTAGCCTAGAGAAAGTCCAAAGGATGTTTTCAAGCCTATGATAGGGAAAAATATGATGGACCCAACATGAAGATGAATAGAGATGCATGGAAGCAAGGACCTTGGTACATATTTGGAACCGAGTTATCCACCTTGGAAATCCTTTGGAAAGCAACTTTCCAAAGCTTCTTTGGAGATGTCTAAAGGGTGAAGGGGATCCCTAAGAACCTGAAGACCTGATCTATTTGCACCCAAGACCAACTCATGTTGGCCAAACATTTTGGGGATTCATCTCAACTTTTCCTATAACATTTGCAACTTTCGAATAGAGACAATATTAAATATATAGAGGCATTCCATTGTATTGTTTATGGTTTCTTTTTCCCCAAGAGAGTAAGAAAATAATTCCCTACAAAATGGCCATTGACTAGTTGATTCACATTTGACTCACATAGAGGAATGCCTCTAATAATCCCATAGGTGAGAAACATTAAGGTGATATCTTGTTTTTTTTATTCTCATCTTAGTGGTGCCCCATATGATGGAGAGCACAGTGGGTTGATTATTAGAGATGGTAAATTCCCTCAACACTTGCATTGCTCTGCCCCCTTTGTAGTCAAAGAAAAAAACATCATTCTTTAATAGCATGGATATATCGATCCTTTTCAAAACCCTCTCTATACCTTTTGGAAAATTTGACCAAGGAAAATTTAATTCAAACTATTCATGCCTTCAAAACTTATTTTGGTCATACAAACCAAGCTTAACCTTAAGGTCATTCTATCCCATGGAAGCGTTTGGAACTGATTCAAACCCTCTTTATCATCATAGATTTGGACATTATTGAAATCCCCACAAAATAAAAAATAAAATCAACTCTGAAAAGGTCCTCAAGGAACTAGTCCCGTATGAGCATTGTCTCATTTGTATCATTGGGGCATAAATATTGTCCAGGCCAAGCACTTAGTCATCTAGTTTAATCAACAACCACACCACTCATTGCAAAGGGTCCAACCCATGATCGAATACATGTGCAACAAGTTTTGGCAAGATAAGGGTAGCCACTCTCCCTTAAAAATTATCATGGTTAGAATCATAAATAGTAGCACCGTTCTAGATGGCATGCTTAACAAAATTGACAACTTTCACCTCATACATAAGGAGGAGGTCTATGTCTAAGATCAATGAATGAATTCTCCAAAGCATGGTCTTCCTAATAAGGTATATAAGACCATGGAATTTTTGTGATGCACACTTAATGTAGAACCTTCAATAAGAAAATCCATCTCCTCATCCCCATACATAACAATTCATTATAGGAGTTTGGAGAAAAAATACTCCAATCAATGATAGTAGACAACATCCATGAGTCCATACTACTCTTCTTGGTTTTTCGTTGTAATTTTTCATCCTATTCATTGCCTTGATGGTTGCAAATCAAAGGAAGTACAAGTCCCTACGCCACCCTTCCTTGGGAGAAAGCAACCTACGAGGAGAGAATAGGATCTTTCCTTGCAATTGAGACCACAAGTTTGGAAGGAGACATCCTCAAATTGTCAGGTTCTTAGCTGGGGCACCATTGGTGTATATGGTGCTTTATTTATCTATTAACCAATTGGACCCAACCATTTCAATCAACAAATCTCAAGGCCTTTTGAACTTGAGGCCTGAGAGCTTTGGTCAACAAAGCTTCTATGGAATCAACCTTGGCAGAGAAGGGGAAATCCCTAATTCTATAGTCTATGCTTTGGCACCTAAAACAAGTGTAGGTAGGTTGATGTTCCTAACTAACTTCCTTAATACCTTACCCCCAACATGAATGTAAGCAAATTCATTAATATCCTTGGAGAGATTAACCACGAGGTAGACTTGACAAACTCACTTGTACATGCAAGGGTTAAAGGATTTGTGGGGCTCATGGAAAATGAACTTCCATATGGGAGACAAAATGTGTTCTTGGAAGTCCTAGAATTGCAAAAGTAGGTTTGAGAACTCCACATTGATCTATGTGTTGGAAGGATTGGTTATCTAAGATAGACACAAATCATCAATATCATCAAAATTGTAGGGGAGAGGCCTAAAAAAATGCATAAAAAATTCAAGACTTACAAAATTGTTGTAAATTTGAGAAAGTTCAATATTTTTTTAAACAATAGCAATCTCGATTGACCATCTAAAGGAAAGGATTTTTTTTTAAAGAGATGACCCCATTATAAAAATTCAAAGAAATAAATTTATGAATTTCCCCAAGTTTACTTCTCTTGAAGCTTATATTTACTAAATTATAATTTCAATTTACTTCTCTTGAAGCTTATATTTACTAAATTATAATTTCAATTTACTTCTCTTGAAGCTTATATTTACTAAATTATAATTTCAATTTACTTCTCTTGAAGATTATTGTGTGGTGTTGTTTGTTTTCCAAATGATGGTTGGAAAAGAAAACATATTCCATGTCATTTCATTGATGAGAAATGAAGATAAAGATCAAGAAAGGAATGTCTACTAGTTTTTTTTTTAATAAGAATAAAAATAACTTTTATTCAAATTTAATAATGATAATTAGTAATTGAAGTGGATTTAGGTATTGTTCATGTTGTATGATAAATTAGTCAAAGAGATAATTTCAAAGGTTAATTCAATTAATTGGTGACATTGTTGCCAAAGACGCAGTTGGTAATCTGATGTATATGGATCTCCCTGAAGCAACTCCCTGATAAAATGCATATGGATCTCGATATGTTTTGTCTGATGTATTTGTACTAGATCTCAACACAATTTGAGTGTACTATGGTTGTCACACTAGATCACAGTCAGGATGTGGAACTGAATGTAGAGATCGATGAGGAAGTTATGTAGCCACATTGCCTGAATGGTGATGTTGACCGCTCCCCTGTACTATGCCTCTACTAGAGATATAGCAATAGATGACTACTTTTCGCTCGACCAACAGATTGGGACGAATCCCAAACTCAACATGTACTCGGAGTTTGATTTGTGATTGGTGTCATTGCCAGCCCAGTCAAAATCGATGAAGCCTATGAGATCTAACTTGCAACCTGTTGTATAGTGGATCCCATAACTGATGGTGCGCTAGATGTATCTGAGGATGTGCTTGGAAGACTTCCAGTGTAACTCATGTGGATCATGCATGTACCTGGAGACTACCCCTACTACATATGTTAGATATGTTCTGGTGTGGGTGAGATACAAAAGACTCTCCACAAGCTGTCGATACAAGGTGTTGTCCACCACTGGTGTATCCCGACCATCCTCAAGTCTAACCCCAGATAGGAAGGGTGTAGGTGTATACTTGTAATCTGTCATGTGGAATCTCTCTATGAGATCCCGAGTATACTTCGCCTAAGATAGCTTGATGCCTAAATCATCCTAGCTAATCTCAAGACTAAGAAATAAATGGAGTGCACCCATGTACGTCATCAAAAACTTGTCATGAAGAATGCCCTTGACCGTAACAATCGTTGAAACTGAGTTTTTGGTGATCAAAATATCATCTATATACAAGATTATGATCAGAAGTGAGTCATGTTCCTCGGCATGTAGACAATGGGATCATATTTGCATATGAAAAAATTCTTGGAGAGCAAGTAGGAGTCCATCTTTGTGTACCATTCTCTAGGCGCCTGCTTGAGGCCATAGAGAAACTTTTTGAGTCGACACACTAAAGATGAATTCTGTAAGAATCCATGTGGCTTCTCCATATAAATCCCCTCTGAGAGATCCCCATAAAGAAAATCGTTCTTCATTTCCATATGATGTACTTCCCATCCCCCGACTACTCTAATGGCAAGGGCCAACCTGATGAAATCCAACTTTTCTACTGGAGCAAATGTCTCATCATAGTCGATCCAGTGGATCTGCCAAAATTGCTTGAAAACTAATATTTCCTTGTGTCTTCTCACCTATCTGTTCACTACCTTTTTGGTCCTCTAGACCCATTTTCATATGACAAGCTTCATGTCTAAAGGAAGCAGAACCAGATCCCAAGTCTGGTTTTCGAGGAGAGAGTCGTAATCCTCTTGCATGGTTGCTTCCCAGAAGGGGTTCCCTACAACATCTTTGTAGGTCTAGGAATCTAAATATTGAACCATATAACAATGTAAGGGAATTGTGGGTTTAGTGGCAATGAGTACATGAGGAGGATCCTCAAACTGAGATACGTTCCTCCTCGGATCCGCTAGATCCCCAACAAGGTCTCCTGCATCCTGAAGTGTGGATTGTTCCCACTTGGGAATATGCTCTGGCTCCTCATCTACATGTACTAAATCTTCATATGAATGCTATGTCTATGCATCTGTATCCTATGAATCCTTCGAATATGTATCGAAACTCAGATGTGTGGTGTGATTCGAATCTGTGGACTCATCATCCACAATTGGTGGAAGTACAAAAGCCTCTGCATGTGTCTCATGTGGAGCATGCGAGGGACTTTCCTTGAAATTGACATTACGCTCAATGATGAGATGGTCTGTAGAGGGATCAAGTAATATATATCCCTTCACACCATCAGGATAACCGACAAATATGCATGGGTGGCTCTATGGATCTAATCTTCTCAGAGGGAACGTGGACCCATGCGCGTGATCCAAAGATACAAAAGTGGGTGACTTCCTATTTGTTGCTACTCCAAGCCTCGAAAGGAGTCATGTCCTTAATAGATCTATGAGGATATTTGTTCTGAATGTGATTGGCACAGTTAAGTGCCTCAACTCAAAGCTTGGGAGGAAGTACCTTTGCATGTAGCATGCAACTGGTTATCTCTTTGAGAGATCTATTTTTTTCTCTCAACAACCCATTCTGTTGCAGAGTATATGGTATTGTGTGTTACAATTGTATCCCAGCCTCAAGACAAAGATTTTGAACATATATGTTTACATACTCCCCCCCATTATCTGAACGGAGGACTTTGAGCTTTCTCCCTGATTGACTCTCAACAAGTGCTTTGAAATCTTTGAGATGCTCAAAGACCTCATACTTCTACCTGAGAAAAAATACCCAAGTATAACGTGAGTAATCATCCAAAAATGTAAGCACGTACCTTTCCTTGTTGATGGATGGATGTGGGAATGCACCCATGCGGTCACTGTGAATCAAATCTAGTGGAGAGAAGGCCTTGTGAGACTTCCCCTTTTCCTCATATGATTTCATAGAAGATCTGAAGAAGACTAAGGCTAACATTTCCTTGTTTGATCTTATGAAGATCCCACAAATTTAAGAAAATTTTATTAAAACTCTGCAAGGGAAAGCTTCCCCTGGAACAAAAGAAACTGACGTTGGAACTAAGAAGGGAACAACAAAGGTAAGTTCTTCTCACAATAAAAATACATCTAAAAGTCAAGTAGTGATGAATGTGTCCCTAAACAAACATAGATCCAAGTCTACCACCCCACCTTTCCTCATTACTTTTGAAATCTTTAATAAGAATGTCCATAACTGCATGGTAGACTCAAGAGCCTCATTTAATGTCATGCCCCTAAAGGTATGTGAGAAGCTTAATGTCAAAACTAAACCATCTGGAATTCAAATTATTTAGTTATACAGAACGAGAGTTAAAGTGATTTTGGAGTTGAAAAAAAGTCTTGATCAGGATGTCTGCTAATCCAAAAGTTCTTCAAACTATTGATATAATAGTAGTATACATGCCTGACAACTATGGAATTTTTTTAAGTCAGGATTGGTCAACTATGTTGAATGGATACTTTGCTACTGATTGGTGTCATTTATGGCTCCCTTATAATGGTAAAATGAATCAGATCATGATTGACAGGGAAAGGTATATGAAACATGTTGTTATTGAACTAAATGACCCAAATGAACCGGTAATGTTTAACAACTCAATTTTGGGTAATTATTCATATGAAACGTTTTTGGGAATTTTATAGTTGAAACATCATCTCTTACGGAATCTAACACACAATCTGGAATCCTTCATTGCACCAAGATTGTTGAGCATGTTGTAATATAATAGATCAAACTAACAGTTCCTCTGATGTACAACCTAACGTAGTTTGTAGGGATAGATTAGAAATGTTGGTTAACTCTACTAACCTCACCCAAACAAAAAAAATATGAAAACATAAAATCAAATGTTGTGACAAAGAAAGGGGATCCTAACAAGTGGACACTATTTTTTGACAGATCCAAATCTTTAGAAGGTGCAGGTGTTGGTTTCATATTGAAATATCCCACATGAAGAAAAACATTAATTGCACGTAGACTAGAATTCCCGTGCACCAATAATACCTCTGAATACGAGGCTTTATTGTTAGGATTAAGAAAGGCAATATATTTGAAAGCTGAGAAAATCAAAGTATTTGGCGATTTCAAAAATATCATAAAACAGGTAAGGAACACCATTTATTATCTTTCAATTCATTTGAAACATTATCAACTTGAGGTTTGGGAACTAATAGATTCTTTATTTCATTTAATATTAGTTTAGTACCTCACTCACTAAATGGTGACGTTGATTTGCAAGCCAATGTGGTGTCTAGGTTAATGCCCTCGGACAAATTGATGCTTGACACTTTCTCGGTTGAACTTTTGTACATGCCTTCAATTCCCGACAACGTCACTAACTGGAGAGTCATTGACGATGACCAACAACTTATCAACTTCTTTCATCTCAAAGATACTTTCAAAGATTCTATTATAGATGAAGGCCAACACGACCAAATGGTGAATCCATGCACTATTCATACAACTCAATCGAACAACCCATCAGGTTCGGCCTACGATATCCCCATGAATGTAGTGAGATTGGAGAAACTCTATGATCTCCAGGGAAAATTCAAGAAAATCATCAAATACAAAACCAATAGTTCATTCATGCAGTTTGAAGTGGTAAACTTGGGAACAAATACCACTCCGTAAAATATTAATCTTGGAAGAAATTGCTCTCCTGAAGAAAAACAATCTTACATAAAATTATTTAAGGAATACAAACATATTTTTTCCTAGACCTATGAATATCTCAAGATGTATGATACCAATATCATTCAACACATCATTCCTATGAAGCCCTAGACAAAACCGTTTCAACAAAATATGAGGAAGATGCACCCCAACCTCAAGCCTCAAGTCAAAGCGAAACTGAATAAACTGTTGGTTGCCAAGATCATACTCCCAGTTAGACATACACAGTGTATTTCCAACTTAGTACCAGTAAGGAAAAAGAATAGGGATATAAGGCTATGTATTGACTTCAAGAATATTAACATAGCCTCGAAGAAAGACAATTACCCAGTTCCTTTGATGGAACAAATTCTGCAGTGTGTGTCTGGCTCTGAGATGCTCTCCCTTTTAGATTTTTTTTTTGTTACAACCAAGTCTTAGTGGCCCATGATGATCAACTAAAAACAACCTTCCAACCTAAGTGGGGAACATATGCTTACAGGAATATTCCATTCAGTCTCATCAACTTCAGAGCAATGTTCTAGAGGGCCATGGATATCACCTTCATGGGTCTACTTGGAGAATGTGTTGTAGTGTATCTTAATGGTGTTATTATCTTCTCAAGGGAGAGAAAATATGGCATAACTCATTTGAAAAAGGTATTCAATAGGTACAGAAGATATGGCATCTCTCTAAACCCTAAGAAATATGCTTTTGTTGTTAATGAAGGAAAACTGTTGGGTTTCATTGTTTCCAAGCATGGTATGAAAATTGAACCTGAGAGAACTTAAGAAAATTCTAAGATTCCTCCCCCTCACAACAAGAAGGCCATGTAGTCTTTCCTCGGAAGAATAAATTTCGTAAGACAATTCGTCCCCAGTTTTTCCGAGACAGTAAAACCCATGCAAGACATGATAAAAAAGAATGTTGAGTTCAGATGCGGATCTAAAGAAAAGGAATATTTTGATAGTATCAAAGAATACATAGCACAATCCCCTCCATTTTTAAGCCCGAACTTCAATCAAGAGTTCATCCTCTACACCATCTCTTTTGACATTTCATTCACAATTGTTTTAACACAGAAGAATCAGGAAGGGGATGAGTTCCCTGTGTATTTTTTGAGCTCTAGGATACAAGGAGAATAATTAAACTACCCAAAAGTAGATAAACAAGCCTATGTTATATTTAAAGCCATCAAACACTTTAGGGGGTTCTTTCTCAAATCTAAGGCCAAAGTCATTGTTACTTACCCTGCTGTCAGGAATCTCCTAGTACAGAAAGACTTGGCAGAAAAGAGAGCAAATTGGATTACAAATTTATAGGAGTATGACATGGAGATTAAGCCTATGAAAATCATCAAAGGCCAGGGATTATGGATTCTGAATCACCATGCCATGAGTTACATGAAGATGCTCTGTATCAAGATCACAAGTTGTTTGAAAGAGAGATATGTTACATCCCTGTCAACTCGAACCAATGGTTTTATGAAATGAAATACTAATTAACTCATGGGTCATCCCCGCATTATCTAGATCCCAAGAAGAAAAGGGCCCTCAGACTCAAGTTTTCTCAATATCAGCTCATCCGAGGAATTCTATGTAGAAAAAATTATGATGGTGTTTTTCTGAGATGTCTTGAAACAATGGATGCATAAAAGGTATTATATGAACTTCATGATGGTCCGACTAGCAAAAATTACGATGGAGACACCATTAATGATCGCAAAATCCTCAAAACTAGCTATTACTAGCCCACACTATTCAAGGATTCTCACACTTATGAAAGGAAATGCTAGTAATGCCAAATGTCAGCCGAGAGAGAAAAAAAAGTTTCCTTTCCCCTACAACCTGTGATCATCGAATGCTCCTTTCAACAATGGGGACTGGACGCAATAGGGGAAATCAATCCTAACTCTTCCCAACTGCACAAATACATTTTGACCTCTACTGACTATTTCACTAGGTGGAGCGAAGAAATTCCCTTGAAGACTATCAATGATAACCAAGTGACTTCGTTCCTTGAATCTCATATTATCACCATATTTGGAATTCCCGAATCATTAGTCTTTGATAATGCCAAAGATTTTTCTTCTTTGGAATTAAGTGAATTTGATCTGGAACAAAATATCAAGGTTAAGTATTCAATGAATTATTACCCACAAGGGAATGGTTTGGCAGAATCAACTAATAAGAATCTCATTAAAATTCTCAAGAAAACTATCAACGATCATCAAAGAAATTTGCACCTCGCTCTTCAGAATGCCCTATGGGCTGACAAAGTGACTCCCAAGTCATTTATTAGTAACTCCCTTTTCTTCCTGATCTATGGACAAGAAGCCACTATGCCCACCCATACCTTCCTACCCGCCTTGTAACTGGCCCAATCTACCCAAGAAGAGGCTTGCCAAATAATGCAGGAGAGATTAAACATGTTGTTAAAACTAGAAGAAGAAAGGGAAAGAGTTAAAATGAACCTAACGCGTGATCAAGAAATAATAAAAAAAATAGTTTGACAAGTCAGCTATGGGTAATAAAGATTTTTAAGAGGGAGACCTTGTTCTCAAATGGGACAAATCTAATGAACTAAAGGGGAAACATACCAAATTCCATAAATTGTGGTTAGGACCCTACCTGATTCACTAGAAAATAGGTCCCAGAAATTTCAGACCTAGAACATTGCAGGGAGATGAGGAGGAGCTCCCTCTCAATGTACAAATCCTCAAAAAATACTTCTCCTAATCATTGATGGTGATTTAGCCTTGTACATAGTAAGGTTTTCTCTGTTTTCTTTTCTCAGGTTTTGTTATTTCCACTCCAATCATCTTTCCTTTTTCTCCCAATTTTCTTTTTCCCAAGCTTTTGTTTTATTTATTTATTTATTTTTATTTTTTTCACTTTTTAGTTTAGAATAACTTATTGTTCACCGCTCCGGACCTGAATTTCCTTAGAAACTAGAACCCAATACCGTTTGACTCATGTAAGTGCCTTATTATTTGATGCCTTTCCATTTTGAAGTAATCGAGTTTCCTCAGGATTAACATTTATCTTTATAAGTGATGGCAGTGTAGAAAAGAGGAATTGGTTCACCTATGCCAAGAGAAATATTCTGACCTGTAAATTCAATGTATTTCAGTGGTTTCTGTAAGGTATGTCCATTACGTTTTACCACTCTCATGACGTGCCTATGCTCCACTCAATTTTTTTGAAATGTATTTAATTCATGTCTTTTGCATAAATCCAGTGATACTTCCCATGATTCTCTTGATTCTAATGCACCTGTGACTCATGTCTATGAACCCTCTAGAATGAACTACCAAATCAGACTAGCATATCAAAGTAACTCTCATATCACCCCAATTCCTATCCACCTTCAACTATGTTGCAAAAGCAATACATAAATTATATATCTAAAAAAAAAGTGAAGGCAAAAAAGCATAATCATAAGGAAGTTGGAAACGTTACTAAAAGTGTGGGAAGTACAAGTAAGCCCGTCGAGGCTATGGACACTCGTTGGTAGCAGGGCCATGCTTGTATTATACCAAGGCATCTTCTCTAGGGATGTGAATCCTCACTGGAAGCGAAGAGATGCCTGGAAAGAGAGATGAGGAAAACATGTCAGTCTATAACGGTCGATAAACATTCCTATGTGGCATTACTCCCATGTTTCACTATGGATGCATGAAATAAGCACCCATTAATACTCACTAGAATTATGCAGAAGATCACTAGTAACAAGATTGTCTTTTAAATTTTCCTCAAGTTGATTGATGTGGGGTCCTCAATCTATATACTGCATGAGCTATCTAAAGGTAAAACCCCCTTTGATATGGTTTAAGTCATTTTCTCTTAAGCTCAGAGATAACTGGGTTTTCCCAGTAAGTTTCCATTTGTTGTGAAAATTACAACAACCCCACCCAAACTATCAGTCTTGGTGGGAGCACACACTACTTTGTTTTTTCTTTCTCTCTTTACAAGGCACTACTCTTTGACTTACCTGGTTGGTCATGCACCTACAGATGAAACCCCCCTTCACACATGGATACCTTTGTCTGAATTGATAAACTCTCCTTACCCATTTCATCATCACACCCTTACCAAATGATACATACTTCTTCATCCCTACATTTCATCGACGAAGATGCTTCATAACGTCATCGTCGGGAATCGACAGCTCCCCAAACATTACCCTTGTGAGCTTATCTATGTTTACCGACAACGATGCGCCCTTTTATCTTTCCACGTCATAATCATACTTGCACCACCAAACAAGACCTCCACTCCACGTCAGTATTATTGTTCACTTTGGTCCCACACCTTAGTCTATACATAAGACCAACCCCTCACCTCCACGTGGAAGGCTAGTACTAGTTCACCCTTCTCGAAATTTTTTTATCATCATTGGAAGTTTCATAACGCATTTACCTCCTCGCCTCCACCTTTCACCGACGATGACACTATCCTGGATTTCTAACGACTACACATCAACTCATCCTATGGAACAAAAGAACTTGTTCGTAGATGACTACGTCACCACCGTCGATCTCCACTTATCTAGTACCTTTCCCCCACGTTTACCTCAATGTCTCATCAACACCATTAAAGAAAAGGTTGTCTTCCAACGATCATAAAGATGAAAGTTAGAGGGGTCGTCATTAAAATGTAAAAATTGTTATTAAATTTAAATAGTGAAATTACAAATTATCGTCGTCAAAGGTTGCCCCATTTTTTTATTGACATCTCTCAACTATATCGATTTTCGACGATGATAGTTGTTCGGAAACCCTGCCTTTTCAATTTTCCCTCTCCTCAACGGTTATAACTTCCTAGCACCCACAAATGCATTTACTTTGTTGTGTATTACCATGACCTAGTCTAAGCTGTATCACACCTCGCTCGTTATTACACTAGGGTTTGGAGGGAATTTGTGAATTGTTTATACAATGTCAAGAATATGGGTTTTTCCACTCACTTGCTAAGTAAGATAAACTATGTGCCCGCGAATTTTTGTTCTCTTAGTCTGATTACTTATTGTCCCCTATTTCTAAGTGAGTATCCTACGCATCGTTTGAATATTGGCATTTCTTTTTATGAAACGACCCCATTAACTATTGACTTTTCTGTGGTGACAAAATGTCTTGTATGCTGACCAGGAAGGGAAAACTCCAAACTTCTGGAACACCTGTTCCATCTTCAATCCTCGATTCATTCAATATCACCAACACAAACAACCACGATGGAATGGATCACTACCTTAGCTATGCTGAGATTATATATATGTTCCAAAATGAAAGGTTCATGTCTGGTGACCCAAACATCAACACGTTCAAGAATATCTAGAAAAGAAACATTCATACAATAGTTGCCTGCCTAGAGTTGTTTCCTTATAATGATGTTATTAGATGGTTTTTTATGTATCTACGAAAAGATACGAGACTAATAGTCAATGCTTCAGGTCTACTGATCGCATCACTAAAAGCAGAAGACATCCAAGCTAGATATCATACCTTGGAACCTACAGTATCCCTAGATGAGTCGTTCTTAGACCAATTTGGGGTTAAACATGAAGACTTCGAGACCTTAATGGAAGACTGGTTCTATGATGAAGAATGATCGGTGAAAAAGGGGGAATGGTATGTCCCGACATGATACCTTAAGAGCTCCTACATGATATTGAATACCATGATATGCAAACTTTATGGTGAGGAAACTAGCACCCATTTCAGGATGGAGTGGTTTCCCATGGCTTACACAGTAGTCTAGAAGGTCCATGTGTTCAACTGGGCGAGCATTCTTTATTTCAACATCACTAAGAATATACAAGATCCAAAAGGTATGAAAAACCATGGCTTCTACATGTCTTATTATCTCATATATGATGTGTGTGCCGCCAATTCATTCCCCACATTTAGCTGGGTTTGGACCCCGAAAAAAGGCCCGATCCATTTGTATTGTTCACAACTATGGGAAATCAACTGCAAGGAATATTTATATGATATATATGACTATTTCCTCGCCCCCTTGCACAAAGCTATCTTTATCCTTTTCCCACACAAGATCTCTTTAGGGACTATAAAAACCTTAAAGGAGATCGGGGACTGGTATATGAAAAAGTACTACACGTATGTTAGGATCTATGGGGCCACTGGAGCACCACACTTGTTTCCCAAATATGTGCTCAACAAGTTGTTTTCTAGAGAAATAACATACCAAACTGTGGAAAAAGGGGGCACTACCTACCTGTTAGAAAAGAACAAAAGGTACTAGTCATTTTCCCCCTCCACATAGGCTCATACTCTTTACAGAACAAGAAGCAGGCCGAAAAGGAATCATAAACGCTAAAGGAATTATGCCTCTATCTCAAAGAGACTAAATCACATGACCCTCGAAATGTGGTATATGAACACATCAAATCTACCAGGTTGGAGCCACAAATTATGCACGAGGCCCGATTCTTAGAATATGTCTTCCGAGGCACTTTAAGTTATGAGGAAGTGTTTGAGAGGCTCACCACTGATGCTGCTCAACAAAAACTAAGGAAATAATAAGAGAATGACTTGACACTGAGGCTATAACAATTCATATCCATCTTTATCAAAGAAAAAGAGAGGCTAAATGAGGAAGAGAAGAAAAAGAGGGATAAAGAAGTTGAACTGACAAGAAAAGTCGAATAAGCTGAAGAAAAGTACTAACAAATGAAGAAAAGGGAAGTTGAGGAGAAACAACGTGCACTGGAGAAAAGTTGGAATAAAGACCTGACCCTAGGGAAAATCAATACAAGTGAAGGAGAAACAACAAACACAGGACAATCAACATCGGTCGCAATAGGAAAGAACCAAGAACAAAAGAAAAAATACAAGGTCAAAATTCTTGATGTCCGAGACGACATGTTGGTAGGTGATAGTGAAAATATCACTATAATCCCTAATGTTGATTTGGTTAACACCCCGATAAAAGAGTGCACGCCCTTAACCTCTATCCCAGGGAGTCTATCACTCACTTCTGAAAGACTCGGTTTCAAGGAAGCAGTGGTTGTTGTTAGTGATTACTATTATAGCCACAAGACACAAGCTATTGAGAAGAGAACCCCTAAAAGGAAAAGAGGAAAATATGATGTAAGCCAAGAATCTCCCAAAAGGAACATCAAATGGAAATTTGGACCATATTTGAAATATAATGTGATACAAGTAGCCTCAACACTCAACACTCAACACTCTCGCTAGTGTGAACATAGTATCGGTCCATGAAGTCGCAGGAGAACATGATGCTACAAGATCCAGGTTCACTGAGCTGGAAACGATCCTGGAAACCATTAAGGAAACTATGTCTAGTGAACACAGGAAGGAAATACAACAAACAAAGAAAATCCATGAAGAGGAGTTGCAGAGGCGGCTCAAGGCACAAGAAAAATATCTATAGGATAGATTTATCAAAACAAACTCCCGCACCCAAAAGTCCCATGCAAGTGAGATGGAAAATCTCAAAACCTCACATGATCAAGAGGTAACGAATCTCAAAGGAAATTTGGTTGAATTGAGAAATTTTAACGAAAGAGGTGAAAAGTAAATCATGAAGATGCAACTAGACAACGATCTCTTGAGAAACGGTGTAGAGGAAAGCCAAAACCAAACAACTGCTCTCGAAACCATAAAAGCGGGGGGCATTGAGAAGAATGAGGAACTTCGAGACATACAAAAGAAGTTTTTTTGTGTGCTTAACAAAACTCTGATGGCCAGGTATGGACAGACAAAATTGAACGCACAAGTGAAAATGATTTATGAACAATACCAAAAATCCATGGAAGCTTAAAACAGATTCACAAAATGGCAAGAGTCACAACATTCATTCCCAGAGATGAACGAATAATCAGAGATCGTCGACTCTTGGATGAAAGAATGGAAACAATTACAGATATCCTAAGGACTCAAGAGCATATCACTACATCAAGCACAAGGATATGGATATCGACAAACAATCTGCTCTTATAGTTCGGGATGGATCCCCTAAAGGATATTGATAAGGATTCATCCACCGAAACGATGGTCGAAGACATGGATACCAAAAGAAACCTCATCCTGAAACCCATTGAAGTAATCAGTGACATCAATGTGGAGTTTATAGAGACAAGACTAATCCATCCCTCCAGAATAATCACATTGAAAAAATATTCCGTGCAATGTGTTGAATAAAGGTTGAGAAAAGAAGTCATCATTCCCATGTGAAAAAGTGAGGCAAACATGGAAAGAACAAAGCTATATCAGGTGGATTCCATACTCAAAGGCTTCAAAAGTTGGAAGGCATTCATAGATTCAAAATTGCAACCGTCACGACGCTCTTGATAATCTCACTGTAACCGAAATTTTTCAGAGAAATCATTTTACTATAATTATGTTAATATCCAAATTGAGAAGGAAACTAAAGCGTCACTTTGGGGTCCTGACTATTCAAAAGATAAGGAATGTGAAGGGAACCCATAGTCCTTCTATAAATGAGATGAATGTAAATGGGAGGGGGCCTTTGGTTCTTTAGAAAGACGACTGGTATTATCACTTTCGGATGAATAAAGAACAAGAGACATTTATGAAAATGATGGTGTCAATGTGTATGAATGTGATTACTCAATTTTATGCATGTCTTATTCTGTAGTTTATGGATGTTGGTTTATGAATTTCTTATGGATTAACAGTTTTCTATTTACAATCGTCATTATTCTTCATTTTGAATACAACAACCCTGTGATCCAGTTTCTCAATCAATTATGTTGGCTATAACTGGTTACTCTGTCAAGTTTTAACATTCCTTATTATATGAATTATTTCTAAACAAGTAATACAAATCTTTCACTGTATTCATCTCTTAGCTCGCTCCTGATCAGGATAAATTAGTTTAGACTAGATTAAAATCTACATCTTAGCTCTGTAATCACTCATCTTAGCTTAGAAATAGTCAGTTAGGATTGTTATTTTTAATTCATTTGAGAACCTTCGGTTCTCAAATTCATATGTAGTTAGTTTATTAGTTAGATTGGTACGAGGCCAAAATATGGTTGGAAACTCTACCTCAAACGAAAGTGGGTCTAATTGGGACCTACCATCAGGGGTTTTCCCTCATTTGATTGAACGATCCATTTTGGCGCGTCAATAGAAATGGCACTAGAAGGAGGGCCACAGAACTAAATGGTTGCAAATAAAATCTCAAACCCTTCCCATCATGTCCTACAAGTAATCATTTCCTCGTTAAGTGATTCCCACCAAGTTTTCTCCGAACACATTTTCCTTCCTCCGAAGTATGTTTTGAACACACCAGCTCAGGTCAAAACTTACTCCACTTCATCTCTTCCCGAACCTACCTTTTCTTCCCCACAACCTCGTGTCCTAACCATTTTGGAGATTGAAGCTATAGTCAGACACTCAAATGAATGTAGCAATCGTGCCTTGACCAGAAAATGTAACAAGAAGACCAGACTGATACCCCTATATTACTCTCTTCCTAAAAAATAGTAAGGACTTTGTCATGCATATCCTTCCTTCGCCAACCTAGACTCCTATCAAGGAAACCCTTCATTTGGAACCCCTGAATATCATGTACCAGAAGACGCTTTTTATTTTCCCAAGACTTTCGACTTTGACCTTGAATATTATTTGCTAGAGGACGGATCAGGAGGTAGACCACCCTCTCCTCCCAAATGACCACCTTACACTCCAAGAGATGAGTCATAGGAGAACTCTTAAGAGCGATACGAGTATGAGAGTGAAATCGAAGATAACCCATATCAGATTATCATATATCAACCCCCAAACATGGCCAGAGAAAATGAAAACCAGAATCCACCTACCTACCAACCTTGGCTATTAGCTGACACGATCGTTGTACCAGGGATTCAACATGACATGCCCAAACACCCTGAAAAGTTCCTACTGAAATTTGACTCTGACAAAAAGGATTCAGCTGAAAACCATGTGAAGAAATTCTTACTAGCAATTAGACTAAAAAGAATTTGACATAAATATGTCGTCTATCATTTGTTTCCCCTCACGTTTGAAGGGAAATATTCGACCTGATATTTCTCTCTAGAAGAAGCCTCCATTACCAATTGGTGAACCTTCAAAACCATTTTTCTCAAGAAGTTTGGAGAAAATAAAACACCAGCCACCTGGGTTCTAAAACTCTCGAGAGTCAAGATGGATTCGAAATAATTGGTTATCGATTACAATCAACATTTTCTTACTCTTTTAAAATGAATTCCATGTGCCTATAAACCGGATGAAGATGTAACTATTGAATTCTACACCTCTGGTTTACCTATATCAATGGCTATGTATGTAAAAAACTTCGAGAAAGGCACTCTAGAAGAATCTTTCCAGGAGGCCCTTAAGTTTGAAAAGAATATGATGAGTTTAAAAGGAAGTTCTAACTTAGAGCCCTCTAAGGAAAAAGGTAAGGGTAAAGCATCTATGTCAAAACCCAGTGAAGACAAAATGCCTTCTGATTCAATGGATATAGAATCCCTTCCTAGGATCATTAATAAGTTATCCAACGATCTAATAGACTTGAAAAAAGGTGGTGGAGAAGGATCCTATATCTAGTTTTTTTTTTTTTAAGTTTCCCCCCAAGAAATATAAAAACACTCCACCAACCAAGAAAACCACCCCTTCTCAGAAGGAAGACATTAACATGGAATATATTTTCTAGGATCTCCAAACCTGGGAAATAGAGAATATGAATAAAGACAATGAAGAAGGATAAGAAAGTAAGGAACAACAAGAACAACCTCAGGAATCTCAAGAGCCTTTAGAACAATAGCTAAATTCGCTTTTGGGATATTGCTTATGGTGGGGATGAAGAAGAAGTTGATGTCACAAAACGTTGTTACCACAAGGAGTGCTAGTAAGAAGGCTTTTGATGGAACCCCCAGTACCATTAATCCTACTTCTCCCACCATGCCCATTTCCAAAAAATCATCTTCTCCAACCAATACTACTCCCAATCCCTCCATGACCACATCTTCTAACCCTAAAATGACTTATCAAAGACCAAAACCCAATGCTTTGTCCACGCCCCTGGCTAGGTTGGAATATGATTTCCTAGAATATCTGAAGAAGACTAAAGCTAACATTTCCTTGTTTGAGCTTATGAAGATCCCACAAATTCAAGAAAAATTTATTAAAAATCTGCAAGGGAAAGATTCCTCTGGCACAAAAGAAATTAACGTTGGAACTAAGAAGGGAACAACCAAGGTAAGTTCTTCTAGCAATAACAATCCATCTAAAATTCAAGTAGCGACGAATGCATCCTTAACCAGATAGAGATCCAGGTCTATCACCCTGCCTTTCCTCATTAATTTTGAAATATTTAATAGGAATGTCCATAACTGCATGGTAGAATCAGGAGCCTCATCTAATTTCATGCCCCTAAAGGTCTATGAGAAGCTTAATGTCAAACCTGAACCATCTGACATTCAAATTATTCAATTAGACAGAACCAAAGTTAAAGTGATTGGGGAATTGAAAAAAAAGTCTTGATCAAAATGTCTGTTAATCCAAAAGTTCATCAAACTATTGATATAATAGTAGTAGACATACCTGACAACTATGGCATGCTTTTAAGTCGGGATTGGTCAACTATGTTGAATGGATACTTTTCTACTAATTGGTCTCATTTATGGATCCCTTATAATGGTAAAATGAATCAGAACAAGATTGACATGGAAAGGTATATGAAACATGTTGTTATTGACTTGAATGACCTAAATGAACCAGTAATGTTTAACAACTCAATTTTGGGTAATTATTCAATTGAAACGTTTTTTGGGAATTTTACAGCTGAAACATCAATATCTCTTGAAAAATCTAACACACAATGTGGAATCCTTCATTGCATCCAGATTATTGAGCCTGAATGTAATACAATAGACCAGACTAACAATTCCTCTGATTTACAACCTAACATAGTTTCTAGCGACAAATTAGAAATGTTGGTTAACTCTACCAACCACACCAAAAAAAAATATAAAAACTTAAAATCAAATGTTGTGACAAAGAAAGGGGATCCTAACACGTGGACACTATTTTTTTATGGATCCAAATATTTAAAAGGTGCAGGTGTTGGTTGCATATTGAAAGATCCCATAGGAAGAAAAGCATTAATCACATGCATAATATAATTCCGATGCACCAATAATACGACCAAATATGAGGCCTTCTTGCAAGGATTAGGAAAGGAAGTAGATGTGAAAGATGAGAAAAAAAGGTATTTGGTGATTCCAAATTTATCATAAAACATGTAAGGAACACCATTCATTGTCTTTCAAGTCATTTGAAACATTATCAACTTGAGGTTTGAGAACTGATCAAATCCTTTACTACATTTAATATTACTTTAGTACCTCGCTAACTAAATGATGACGTTGATTTGCTAGCCAATGTGGCGTCTAGGTTAATACCCTCGAACAGATTGATGTCTGACACTTTCTCTATTGAACTTATGTACAAGCCTTAAATTATCGACAACGTCACTAACTGGAGAGTCTTTGACGATGACCAACATATTATCAACTTCTTGCATCTCAAAGATACTTACAAAGATTATATTATAGATGAAGGCAAGCACGACCAAATGGTGAATCCATACACTATTCATCCAACTTAATTGAACAACTCATCAGATTCGGCCTAGGTATCCCCAGGAATGTAGTGATATTGAAGAAACCATATGATCTCCAGGAAAAATTCAAGAAAATCATCAACTACAAAACCAATAGTTCATCCATGCAATTTAAAGTGGTAAACTTGGGAATAAATACCACTCCACAAAACATTAATCTTGGAAGAAATTGCTCTCCTGAAGAAAATCAATCTTACATAAAATTATTTAAGGAATACACATATATTTTTACCTAGACCTATGAATATCTCAAGATGTATGATACCAAGATCATTCAACACATTATTCCTATGAATCCCCAGACAAAACCGTTTCAAAAAACGCTGAGGAGGATGCACCCCGACCTCGAGCCTCAAGTCAAAGCGGAATCGAATAAATTGTTGGTTGCCAAGATCATATTCCCAGTTAGACACACGCAGTGGATTTCCAACTTAGTACCAATAAGGAAAACTAATGGAGATATAAGGCTCTGTATTGACTTCACGAATCCAAACAGAGCCTCGAAGAAAGATAATTTCCCAGTTCCTCCGATGGAACAAAGTCTGCAGTGTGTGTCCAACTCTGAGATGCTCTCCCTTTGAGATGGTTTTTTTTGTTACAACCAAGCCTTAGTGGCCCATGATGATCAACTAAAAACAACCTTTTGGAATAAGTGGGGAACACATGTTTATAGGAAGATGCCATTCGGTCTCATCAACACCAAAGAAACATTCTAGAGGGCCATGGATATCGCCTTCAGGGGTCTATTTGGAGAATGTGTTGTAGTGTATCTTGATGATTTTATTATCTTCTCGAGGGAAAGAAAATATCACGTCATAACTCATTTGAAAAAGGTATTCAACATGTGTAGAAGATATGTCATCTCTCTCAACCCTAATAAATTTGTTTTTGCTGTTGATGAATGCAAACTGCTAGGTTTCATTGTTTCCAAGCATGGTATGAAAATTGAACCTAAGAGAAATGAAGAAATTGTTAAGATTCCTCCCCCTCACAACAAGAAGGCCATGCAGTCTTTCCTGGGAAGAATAAATTTTGTAAGACGATTCATCCCCAGTTTTTTTGTGACAGTAAAACCCATGCAAGACATAATAAAAAAGAATGTTGAGTTCAGATGGGGATCTAAATAAAAGGAATATTTTGATAAGATCAAATTAGACATAGCACAAGGCCCTACATTGTTAAGCTCGAACTTCATTCAAGAGTTTTTGTTCTAGCATTAAAGTATCATAGTAGGAGGATACTACCTTCATTTCTCAGACATAAATATATTGTTCTAAGCTATTGTAATAATTTTTTTGTCTAGAATGTTTTTCTTATAAAAGGTAAAATTAAGAGGTGTGAAATAGAAAATTGATATGTCATTCTTCTTAGCATCAATGTATGAAATCTTCATCCATATGTACTAATTGAAAAGGTATGTATTATGAAACCAAATGTGAAGAGAAATGTTCTTTTGAAATTATATAAACAAAATATAAAATTATACATATTTTGAAAAGTCATTCAAATGCATGTTAAATCTAGTTTTATAAAATTATTGATGTTTGTGATTAAGTGTAATTCCTAATCATTTAAAATTATTTTTACTAACTTTAAGATTCAGTTTAATTTTTTTTAATGAGGATGATATAAAAATAGCATTAAAAAGCAAAAGCATAAGCATTGTATAAAATTCATATATGAGGGGAAAGGGCACCAACTCGGTAGCCTTCGTATGGCCTGACTAAGAAAAATTCCTTAGCCCTCAAAATTGGTGTGGGGGACTCAATGAAGGTAGAAAAGTATTATTTTGTCTCATGTCCTTCCTTGTCTAAACTAAATACACAATCTTTCTAGAAAATCCAAGGTTGCAGACACTGTAAAGTAATTGAACCTAGGCATTAACCTAGACATTTTTGGTATAGAGACTTTGTCTATAGATTAGATAAAAAATTAAACCAATTCTACAAGAATTGGAGTTAAAGGGAAAGGTGTGGAGTTCATGGAAATGAAAAATAAGAATTGCTATGTAAAATCTAGTAGAGAATACCTAAGGTTGGTGTTAGGGGTAGATGTTGTAATGAATCAAGTATTGGAACTCTAAGAGAAATCCCTAATAGTCATGTTCTTTGGGAGATTCATTGCAGAGAAAACCCTAAATATTTGGATAGAGAAGGAGTGTCGTAGTCTATTGGGATACTAGCCAACCTTCCACTTTCTAGTAAAAGGCCGTATTTCCTTCATATTTAATTTGAAAGAGGACATAGTAAGAATTCATCAAAAAATTTGGTATTGGGGTTCAACATTCCTTTTTGTAAAAGTTTGGTCCCACTGCTTCGATCCATGACCGAAGAATGTTGTTTTTCAACCCAGTTTGGTGAAAATATTCACATTACCACATGAAATCTAGAATGAACACTCCTTTCCTTCCACACGCAGTTGTATTGTTGCTTTCATATACTTTAACAATCATCAATGTTTTCTGACACAAAGGTTATTCAGTCATATACTTTTTGAACCAGACTTGCATGAATGGATCCCTAAAAAATAGATATATTTGTTGGCCAATGGTTTTATAATGCATTTTTGGACTATATTAAAATCTCATTTCAGTGTTCTAACTATCATTCTCACAACCATCTAAAATACAATTGTTTAACTAAAAAATCAAGATTCAAATAATGACAAAAAGAATCATCCTAGAAACCCATTATACACTCTCACTAAGGAAGAAGTATGAACTAAGGAAGGTGAAGGCAGTTTGGATACTCTGTGTCATCCTCCAATTGTGAATTAGCTAATAATGGGTCAAATTCAACAAGATCCCCTAGAAATGAGGAAGGATGAATTTGACTTTTGGATCTCCAAGTATTTACAAAAGAGTGGACAAGGAACTTTGTCCAGTTCAACCCTCAAACAAAAAAACCATCTATTTATGTAACTTGTGACCCAAGGGAGGACATGGGGAGTGGTGATTCTATATATAGGGCTTCACTGGTCTCCTTAGATGAAATCTCTATCTAACTGAACTTGTGGAAAGACCACCTTATACCTTGTAATTTAAATACTCAAAGTGAGAAGGTGGATATTGAAGGAAAAGTGAGTTTAGATCCTAGACAAGGAAGAACCGCCAAACACTTGTAACATAGATTCCCTACTACCACATGCTCACAGTCAATAAAAGTAGGAGATTAATACCATAAAGGGGGGGGGGGTATTAGAGTAGGGAAATACCCACGTCATGTTTTCCAATCATAAATCTATCCCTCAACCTAAAAGGTTTGGGTAGTACCTACGAAATCCTATCCCTTAGAATATCATGTAGTGTAGGTAGAAGTGATGTTATTTTTTACAGGAACTATGGGTGAAGGAATTAACGTGGAATGAATTCTACAATCCTCCTTTTTGAAAGAATGGCAGTTCTTATCTTTAAGCTCAAATGGAAGATCTGGATGGATTGTGATGGGATGGAGTCCCCCCTCAATTTGATATCATCTTCTATTTTCTATGTAGGTATTTTGATTATATTCGTCCTATGATGATAGACAACTATTTTGGGATGATTTGTTCAATTAAGAGTGCACAAAGAATGGTTGTAACATCCCCAGTTTTAATCCCCGTGAATTATAATGTAATTGTATAAATGTGAATTATGTTGGTGAATCAATGTGTTTGGGCGAAGAGCCTGTATCGATTTAAAGTGGTCGGGGTACAAATTGCATATTATGAAGATTGAAATAATTAATTAAAGTAATAATCATTGGATACAATACGAAAGGAATGAAGAACGATGGGGGGATATGATTCCACAAGAGAGAGAGGGGTCCAAGGGGGAATTATTCATGGGTATTAATCCAACCCACATTCTTGAAATTATTATCTTTGTGCGTAACCTTCTATTTGTTGATTGAGTGTATGAGAAGTCAATCATTTAAACTCGTGTAAGAGGGTGGGTGTGAGTGGTCACATCCCATAGTTATTGGAGAACATGGATTGAAGTACAATCATCCTTGAGAAGAGTGTGAGTCAAGCAAGCAAGGAAGAAGAGGAAATTTGTATGCAGAATAGGGACAATTTTTACATGCATATTTTGGGTAGAAAATGAGGAGCAGAGGGCTGAGAAGAGAACCAACCATGGTATACTTGAAGGAAATAATCATTTGTCTATGTTTTGTTGTGAATAAAGAGGCCCATGTGCTTGTAAAATAAAGTTGTAATCCCATGGTGCGATTTCCTATTGAGAAAATATCTCAAGAGCCTTACGAAATTTGTTGTGAGAACTCCTGAAGAAGTTGAAAGTTTTTGGATCCCAGATGAGGAAGTTTTGGCCAACCAAGTGTACTATGAACCCTAATAAATGAATGATACAAGCTGAGGGACTGTGAGCATTGAATGGGGTACATTCCTTGGGTAGTGCGGGTTGTGGGGATTAGAGAGCTAGAGGTTTGTAACTGTTGTGGGAGTAAAACCTGGGTTTGGGGGCTACTATGTGTGGAGAGTGGAAAACCAGTGGGCCAAATATCCTTGTGGAATCATAGCCTCAACTTGAAGGTGGCCTTTTGTTGAGAGAAAATGAGCAGCAATTCCTATGGCTGGGAGGTCCATCCTTCGTTTCCAGCTAGTTGATTAATCATTAATAGATAAGTGTTTATGTTCGGTTCTTATGTTAATTCCACGATGTAAATGGTTTATATGAATGTTGTGTGTTTTTTTTTTTCTTGAACAATTGCATTCATGTTTTAACATATGTTGTTAGATACATTTAGAACTATGGTATCATTCAAATGATTAAATCTGTGTGTGATCTGTAGCTGGTAAGCTATAGGAATTTAATTAGCAGTAAATCTCCATATTTAATGAGTTTATGCATGTAATGTTTCTCAGCTGGAGGTTGGCTACATTACAATGGAAACTTTATTTTAGGAGAGGATATGAACTTTGTAATTAAAAGAACATAATTTTGGGGTTCAATGGATTGAATATATCATCTAATGAAGTATTTTGTACATAATATGGATGAGGTGAGACAATGTGATTTAAATCTAGTAGAGCTTCAACCTACTTCAAGAAATTTTAGAATGGGTGAAGCTAGATTATTTCTATCTAAAAACATATTCTCTAGGGTTGATAGGGTGACGATCTGGGTAGGAAATGGAAGTCTTTATTATGATTTGGATAATCTATTTCAACTAGAAAGAGATGAGAAAAAACCCCTGGTCCATTTAAATTCTTCCCCAAATGCACTGCTACAATGTAGGGTTGTAGCATTGTCACCTATGTTGNTTTTTTTTTTCTTGAACAATTGCATTCATGTTTTAACATATGTTGTTAGATACATTTAGAACTATGGTATCATTCAAATGATTAAATCTGTGTGTGATCTGTAGCTGGTAAGCTATAGGAATTTAATTAGCAGTAAATCTCCATATTTAATGAGTTTATGCATGTAATGTTTCTCAGCTGGAGGTTGGCTACATTACAATGGAAACTTTATTTTAGGAGAGGATATGAACTTTGTAATTAAAAGAACATAATTTTGGGGTTCAATGGATTGAATATATCATCTAATGAAGTATTTTGTACATAATATGGATGAGGTGAGACAATGTGATTTAAATCTAGTAGAGCTTCAACCTACTTCAAGAAATTTTAGAATGGGTGAAGCTAGATTATTTCTATCTAAAAACATATTCTCTAGGGTTGATAGGGTGACGATCTGGGTAGGAAATGGAAGTCTTTATTATGATTTGGATAATCTATTTCAACTAGAAAGAGATGAGAAAAAACCCCTGGTCCATTTAAATTCTTCCCCAAATGCACTGCTACAATGTAGGGTTGTAGCATTGTCACCTATGTTG
>SNQJ01S0001230.1:212168-235438 GCA_010110895.2 Picea sitchensis
CTGAGAAGAGATGTGGCCGCTACTCGCATCCATGAGAAGATGATTACAATGAGGCTCTGAAGGCCCTTTTTACAATAAACGGGAATGCCAAAAGTCCTAGACATCCAAAAACCTAACCCTGGGAGATGAAGCGCCAAAAGTCATGTGGGCCCCGTTTGCGTAAGTTGGTGCATCAACTTCCCGGGGTCGTAACTTTTACATACGATCTCCGTTTTAGGCGTATGATAGCTCGTTGGAAAGATCTATCTGAGGCCTACAACGCTAGAGACAAAATAGTATCATTAGATAATATTTTGCAAGAGAAACATACCCAAAAAAACATCGTTTAGGGCCTCGAAATGGCCTCGAAATGGCCTCGAAAGTTCAGGACCCGAAAAAACTGTTAAAAATAGTAAACTGTGCGAAAACTGAAAAACTGAAAGAAGAAATGGTGGGGTTCCAAGTGGAATAGGTGGGTGGCCACCAATATCCACCTGGATCAGTTCCACAAGATTACATCTCCAACATCTTATCATGTTGTTGAATATCCCAACATATTTCCTTACATAATGTCTGCAATCCAAAGCTTTGTGACCATATTCATTACATGTGAAAAAATAACCATTGAAAACATTTCCATACCTTTGATTTTGTGTCCAACTTGAAGGTGTCTCTCTTCTGAAATTGCTTTTAGGTGTAGGACTTGCTTCTTGATGTCTTCCTTGTTCCGATCTTCTGAAGGTTTCCTTGCGTGCAACTTTATTTCCACCTTTTGAAAATTAAGGGCCTACATCATGCTTCTTAGAAGTGCTAGCTTCAAAGTGTGTTCCTTCCTTGTTGTATCCAAGACCTAATTTATCTTTTGGTGATCTTTGAAAATCCAATATTTCATTCAAGATTGTTGAGCTATTCATGAACCTTTTTGACTTCTCTCCTTTCCTTCTGAGATCAACAACTTCTGCTTCCAACTTGTGGAATGATTCTTCCTTTTCATTTACTTGATTCTTCAATAGTTCCTCTATCCTTTTGGCTTCCTCAATTTTAGTCTTTATATTGACATTGACTTCAAAGATTTTTCTAAGCTCATCATCTACCTTCTTATTTTCTCCTGCTTGACTAATTATTTCATTCTTTAGTCTCATGATTTCTTCTTGTTGTTTCACGAGTATTTGCTTGAGTGCCATGATATGCCTTGGGTATTTTTCTAGGGCTTCCTTGATGTATCCTTCAATATCCTCAAAAGCATCTGAATCATCTTCTATTTCCATGATGACTTCTTTTAAATAAAATACAACATTATTTTTAAGCTTCAACAATTTTTCTTCTTATTCTATAGGATAATTTTTATCTGATTCTACACAAACTATATCTTCTTCTTTATTTGTAGGAGGAAATTCAACATCACTACACTTAGAATTATTGTAATCAAAATATTTTGGAGAATCTTTACCTTCATTGATGACTGAGTCTTTATATTCCTTCTCTAGATTCATCCATAGGTTCTTGTCAGAGGAATGATGTCCTATTCTTTATTTGAGAGAACCTGAGAGTCCTTTTAAGATGGTCTTGAGTGCTACTGCATTTTTCTTCTTTTCTTCCTTTTGGGCTGCATGATTATTTGATGGAACTGATCCACCAATAAATGTGTTCCAAACATCTACTCCTTTTTCCTTTAAATACCCTTTCATTTCTACCCTTCATGCTGAGTAATATGTCTCATCAAAGAAGGTAAATTTATCCACTTGTGTGTCCATGGATCTCCTTTAAGCTTGTAAGGCTTATAGTGAAGGCCTGCTCTGATACCAACTATTGGAAAAACTTACCACACTGAGAGGGGGGGTGAATCAGTGTGAGGCTCTTTTTACACTTCTTACAAAACTTTAGTTAGAAATCACCATTCACAACATAATTACTCATTACTTCCATTCACTCTTTGTTTTATTGCATGTAAAAAACATATATCAACAATACAGAACTATGCATCATCTCAATAAAGAACACAAGGAACACCAAATATATATGTAAGATTTTGTATTATGTGTTATAAGAGACTACAATCCTTGGGGTTTATCAGCACCAACTGAAAAGGAGCACCAAATCTCATGAAAGACCCAACCTGTGTATCTCAACACCAACTGATATGTGAGGAATCCAACCCTCAAGTACAAGACCCAACTTGTAGACAAAAACCAATCTGTCAAATGTACCACCACACCTTCAGAAATAACCTTTAATCCTGTAGCAATCATCGATACCTATACCATACCATGTAACAATTGGAACAATTCCAATATGCAAATATGATGTGGCTACTGAACTGCCAACTTTATACAACTTCCAAATCACCCACAACTACCGAAACTGCTCTTTTTGTGGCTACCGAAACCTGCGGCTACAAAATTGTAATTTTCTGCAACTACCGAAACTTTTTGTAGCTACCAAAACCTGCAGCTACAGAAACACCCATGAATATGTAATTTCTATTTTCTATAGACACCCGCGGCTATAGAATTTTTTCTTTCCGCAACTACTGAAACTTGTGCTTTTTCGTTGCCTCCTATTTTTCAATGATGTACCTTCAACAAACCTTTCACCAAATAGTAGATATTCAATATTCTCAAACTTCATCTTCACAAGAGACCCTTCCTCTCTTATTTATACTTCTCCAAGTAGCTTCCTCTAGGGGTTATCATCTAACCAACTTTACCCAACTTCCTTCTTTTGGGGCTAACCCACTTCTAACCACTTGTCCACTTACAACCACTTTTTCCAAAAATAGTAAACTCTCCACTTCTAGTTGCAACTAATTTATTTTTAATTGTTTTCTTGTTGCAACCACTTAACCCATGGCTAACCACTTTGACTGGTCAACTTCTTCTAGGAGCTTCTAGAATGATTTGACATATTTTACCTTCCAGGGCCTTCTATACACACATGAGAGTTCTCCAACTTCATATGGACATAACTCTATAATCGTGAGGAGTTATGTGACGTTCCACATATCACCGGAAATGGCATGACATGTAATATCCATATAAAATAGTCTCACTGACAAATTCATTGATCTTCATTACATTATTCTTCAAACAAAATTGGGTTCCCTAACCACACTTCTAGGAATGCTCAACCACCTAACCATTTGGAATTCGCAAAGCATCTTCCCATGATGGATTTGACCATAAGGGGACCACTTTGGAGTTCATCCATTTGGTACTTCCTATCAACCATGACAAGACATCAATGATACAATGATACAAAAATGATCAACCTTTACATCAATGATAAGACATCAATCCATCAACTCATCAATCCATCTGTGACATCAACATCAATGACACGATCAATATACATATCAATGAAAGCATGACACCACTTGACATCAACCCTATGAAATCAATCCATTGACATCAATGACAACATAGTAAAACAATCTCCCCCTTTGGCATTAATGGCAAAAACAACATTGATGTCAACACCAATCATTGATGGCAACACTTTAGACGTGGAAATGCTCATGCTTCCTCTGTGATATTCACTCCTCATCACTATTCATATCTCCACATCAATGTGACTATCTCTCCCCCTTTGACATCAATGGAAAAGGGTAGTTCTCTCCTTGGGGCTGCCCCCCTTCCTAAACTCTCCTTGGGGCTGCTCCCCATGTCTGGATGCCTTTAAGATTCCTCTAAATAATATCTCCCCCTTTGGAAAAGGGATATCACTATGATGCAATGTTGATGGCATGGATTCCAATCATTTCTCCTCCTGGAATCATGTTGTTGCAACCAATCATGGGAAGAAGAATAACTCCCCCTGTGGGTATGTATCAACCAAAGCATAGATCAACTGCTCAAGAATGATATGCTCTGTTAGATTACTGAGAGGGGGGGTGAATCAGTAATAGAGAAATTATAATCCGTTTTAAACCAAATAATCCAAGTGTTATATCAATGTAGAATTATCATCCAATAATGAGCAATGAACAAATGAACAATCATACACATACACAGTACACCAATGTTTTACATGGAAACCCAAAGAGGGGGAAAACCACATAATGATTTTTCTTATATGTTTTGAAGAATTACATTCATTGGAAGCACAAACTTCCTTTATTTTATAGCTACAATTGGAAGGAGGCTACAACCTGAGGGAAGCTCCAACTCCCCAATTCTCTGGATAAAACCAGAAGGAGGCTACAACCCCCTGTGTTCTTCGACTACAACCGGAAGGTGGCTACAACCACCTGTCCTTGCCCCGTCCAACCAAATTGAAGTAGAAGTAGAATGATGGAACCAATTTCACACTATCACTGTGAGATATACCATTGTAAACTTGTACCAATAAACCTGAACCATGCATCAACATGTACCTCAACCTGTAATTAACCTGTACCATAAACAAGTGTATCAACCATGCACCAACCTGTATCAAACAACCTGTAATCAACCTGTACCATAAACAAGTGAAACCAACTATGTACCAATCATGTGTCAACTACACATCAACTATGACTCATCAATATGTACCAACATCGTCAACTATATACCTCATGTATGTGCCAAATCATCAACTACTTGTCTCAACCATGTACACAACATGTACCTTAACCAAAATCCCTCATCAATTTCATCATCCAAATATGATTTGTAACTATGTAATAGACCTGGTGTATATGATCACATACCTGCAAACCTTCCTTAACTTTAACAACAAGATACTAGCATTTTCATCAAACTTTTCTTTAGTCTGACATGACTAGTTTTGGATTAGTCAACAACCCTAACTTGAAATAACCATAAATATGTACCTATAATGATAAATATCTGAAACTGATACACAATTTTATTCAGTGTGTTTTATGTAATTCCTCCAAGTGTCACTACTTGGAACCTCTCGGAGAAGGATTTATAGCAAAAATGGCAAAACTTGTTGAATTCTGGTTTATTCTAGAGAGCGACCTTGTAGAGCGTTCCCCACATGGAATATTTGTTGAATCGATCTAAAATGGTTACACGACATACTAAATAATGTAATGTAACCAACACATTTTGTCTTACTAAATTTAGATCTGTTATGAAGAAGTTATGACATTTTTACCCAAAACACCTGTTTTAGACTAGTTTCAGGACTAGCCACAAACCCTATTTTTCACAGAGTGTAACTCCAAAAATAAAACGACCCACACACTGAATTTTTTACCACAGATACTTGGATATGTTTCCTCAATTTCATATCAATTTCATGGTCTGAATCATTCTAGAAAAAAAAATTATTGTGAAAATGGTGAGATGACCTGTAAATAACATACCTTAGAAATGATCATCAAAAGAATTTATCCTTCTTTGAATTTCAACATTCTTTTCTTCACCTTCCCTTAGAAATTCGGCTTAGATATCCTTTGGTTACCTCAGAAACCTATAGATATTCAATATTCTCAAGTTTGATCTCAAATGTGCAAGCCTTGCCTCTTATTTATACTCTCCAAGTAGCTTCCTTAAAAACATCTTCTAGGTCACTTTGCCCACTTTCCTTATTTTAGGGTCAACCCACTTCTAATTTCTCCATTAAATTTATTATTTAAATAATTAATTTGTATTCACTTTGAATTATAGTATACTCATCACTTCAATTTATTATTTACCTTCTAAAATCTCTTAAACCACTTTGACCTTTTGGGGTTTCTAGATGACATATGAGGGTCCTCCAACTTCGAATGGACATAACTCTCAAACCGTGAGGAGTTATGTGACGTTCCACATACCACCAGAAATGGAATTAAATGTACTATCCATATAGAATAGTATTACCTAAAAATATACCAAAAATCATACCATTATCCATCAAACAAACTTGGGTCCATTACCCAAACCTTGGTTCTCCAACTTCTCATGGCCATAACTCTCTAACCGTGAGGAGTTATGTGACGTTCCACATACCTCCGGAAATGGAATGACAAAAACTATCCATATAGGATATTTTCACTGAAAAATTCACTTACCTTCATCTCATTATTCCACAAATAATCATGGGTTCTATAACCATACTTCTAGGATAGCTCAATCCGCAAAGCGTCTTCTCGTGAGGGATTTCACCATAAGGGGACCACTTTGGTGGTCATCCATTTTTGCTTATTATCAACCATGACAATACAATAATGAGTCATCTTTAAATAAAAAAAACTTGGTTCCATTACGCAAACCTTTGTGCTACCAGGCTTTCTTCAAGGGTTGACATCAATGACAACCAACCTTAATCAACAATCTCCCCCTTTGGCATTGATGGCAACAATCTCATGCAAAACTAAAATTATGTCATGCAATATTGAAGTCATATCACTCATGCTCCCCCTAGAAACATGCTTGTGTCCTCTGCATCTCTGTGACCATTGCTCCCCCTAGAACCATGTCTTTGTCCTCTGCATCTGATGAATCTCTCCCCCTTTGTCATCAATGTCAAAGGTATCTTTCCATATGGGGCTGCTCCTCCTAACTGAATTGCCCTCTTTATGGTGCTTCCTTGTGTACATCTAAGACATATAAGATAAGCATTCAAAAGAATTCATTTTGGAGTAGAAATAAATCTGATTCTTTGGCGAAGATACTCAAAGGCTTCCCGTGAAACTGGTTTTGTAAAATATATCTGCCACTTGTTCTTTTGTGCCCACATATTCAAATCTGATGTTCTTTTCTGCAACTTGTTCCTGTATAAAGTGATACTTTATTGGAATGTGCTTTGTCTTGGAGTGCATCACTTGGTTCTTTGAGATACTGATGGGTCATCTTTGTGTTTATTGCAATATCTCTAGATATTTCATTGTTGTATCTATGTCTTCATTTCATTATGAAAATAATCCGGATCAATTATGTGCAAAAAGGCATAGATTAGGGTTGCATTAGCTAAGATTCACTAGTTGGTTTTCATATTCTAGTGATTCCCAATTGAATTCTGTAAGTACCAATTACTTTTCCAAGGGCCCCTCTCATAATTTTTCTCCTAAATTACACGGTTTGAGTGCAATTATTGGAGATGAAACCCTATTTTATGTGGCTTTTAAAAGTTTAACTAAAAATAATTATGAGTGTATAGGATGTAAACAAAATTAAAAGCAAGTGCAAATTTATTAAATTGAATTTAGTTTTTGAAATTGGTGTTTAAAACCCTTATATTCAAATCATAACCAAATTTACCTATTTTCTCATGTACCCAGTTTCCAGTGATATGTGTAGATTTAACCTTGTGCAATAAATTAATGCAAACAGATTCTTAATAAAAATAGAAAATATACTATCACACACACACACACACACACACACACACACACGCATTACTCTGAGATTTTACCCTGGAAACCCAAACCAGGAAAACCAACAATATGTTTAGTGTTGCACCTCTAATTATTTATTCATCATATATCTTCATTGTTTACATTACAATATATATATATATATAGGATCCTGTGACATCCAAAACCCCTAATCCATTAACCTGGATTAGTCAACAACCTGAATTCCTTAACCAGAATTAGAATACCATTGTCAAAAACCATGTGTCGAAAAACCACTAATAAATGGACGTTGCAAACCCCTGCAATCATGTTTCCAAGGGGCTCTTGTGCCACCCCCCGCCCCCACATATGTGACGCAACACAGACATCAGGTTTTTTCATGCAAAGAATATAACATACCCAACATTCTCCCATTTGTTGTTTTCTTTGTATACGTGGGGTTACATGATTACATAGTCAACAATCCAGAGAAACAATGCCCCTTGTTTTTCTACATCAGGAGAACTTCTTAGTGCTCACAAACTTTGTCAATGAATTTGAAACATTCTTCAAAGTGTCCAGCTTCATCAGCAACACCTTCTTTTCTTCAACCATGTCTCTCGCAAAGTGATACTAAACATCCATATGCTTTGTCTTCGAATGATTAGTCGAGTTCTTTTACAGGAAGATTGAATTATGACTGTCAAAATCTATCCTTATGTCTTGTTGTACCAACCCAATACTTGAACACAACATCTGTAACCATATTGTTTCCTTTCTTGCATGAGTAGCTACCATGTATTTAGATTTTTTGGTTGGGAGTGTCACTACAGCCTGTATTTTTCTCATCCAATTGATTGCTCCTCCAAACAGGTTAAACACATACATTCTTGTAGATCTTCTGCAATCCAGATATTCAACCCAGTCTGTACCAACAAACCCATGTATGTAAAACACTTTATCCAATCTCGGTCTTCCTTGGTAGTACAATCCATAACTAGTGCCACACAAATACCTGAAAACCCTCTTTATTGTTGTTCAATGCTCCTTCATTGGTTTTGACATATACATGCTCAAAACTCCCATTGTGTGTGCAATGTCTAGTTTAGTACAAACCATTGCATGAATCAAATTTCCAACCACACTAGCATATGGAACACGGGACATGTCATATTCCTCTTCTTGTGTCTTACGACACTAATCCACAAATAACTTTCAACCTACAAGAATATGAATCATAATCGGTTTACATTCTTGCATATTAAATCTCTGCAGTATTGTCTTGACATATTCCTCTTATTTAACCAAAGTTTCATGTTTTACCGATCTCTTTTAATTTCCATGCCCAAAATGAAATTTGCAGCACCAAGATCCTTCATATCAAATTTAGAGGACAACTGAGTTTTCACATCCTAGATAATTTCCCTGTCATTTCCTATCAACAACATATCATTCACATACAAGACCAACTAAATGTGATGATCATCGATTAATTTGAAATACACACAATGATCCACTTCTCTCCTTGTGAAGCAAAGTCCCAACATATTAGTATTGAATTTTTTATACCACATCCTTGGTGATTTCTTTAACCTATACGGGGAATTTTTCAACTTGCATGCTAGCTCTTTCTTTCCCTTCACAACAAATCCTTCTGCCTACTTCATGTAGATTTATTCTTCCAGATCCCCATGTAGGAATGTTTTCTTCACATCCATTTATTCTACATCAAAATCAAAAGTAGTAGCAACAAACAAAAGAAATCTAATAAAATTTAACTTGACAACAAGAGAAAAAAAATCACCAAAGTCAATTCCCTCTACCTGGGAATAACCTTTTGCTAATAACCTAGATTTATATTTCTCCACTTTTCCTTCTACATTCAACTTCTTCTTAAACATCCATTTGATGCCAATGGGATTTCTTCCAATTAGAAAATCCACTATATCTGAAGCCTCATTATTGTCCAAGGCTACCATTTCTTCCACCATGGCCTTTTTCCATAGTTTTTCATCCTCTAAATCCATTGCCTCCCTAACAGTTCTAGAATCATCATCAGTAATAAACTAGGAAAATATTGAATGGAAATCAGGTGGAGTATACCTTTTTGGTTGCCTTCTTTCCCAAACTGATCTCCTCAATACTAGAGTATGAGAGTCTTCTTCTTTTGATTTATATTCTTATGTAGTGTATGATTCATTATCCTTCAACTCAAACTATATTTTCTTTGGTTCTTCCTCCCCTGGTAGGACTTAATGTATGAAAACATATTTTATTTCTCTAAATACCACATCTCGGCTATACACTACCTTCTTAGTTTCTGAGTTCCAAAGATTATAACCTTTGAGACCATATTTATACCTAATAAAAATACACTTTTCAGCATCTGTATCTAGCTTTCTCTTGATTTCCGTTGGAACGTGGACATAGGCACCACAACCAAATACCCTAAGATGTTGATGTAGCCAAAGCCTGAGATTCATTCACAAAATCAAATAAACCATGAAAACAAGGGATAATGGAAAAATAATTATATTTTATTCCTTCTCCATCCTAACTATTACAATCAAAGTTCAACCCCTTACAACTACTATCTGGGATTTTTGAAAACAACTAATTTTAGAAAAACAACTATTTTTTAGATAAACAACTAAATTTAGAAAATTATCGTATGACTCTAAAATTGTCCACTAACTAAGAGCTAACTAGTGTGACACTATTTTTCAACTCACTTTTGTGATTAAGCTCATAAACTAAGAGATAACTGATAATTGAAAAATTAAAAATTCCCGTAAAAACACTAAAACCCCAATTTGAGGCCTTATATGAAGGAATTTGGCCCTGAAAAAGTGTCGAAACAATGTCCAAACTGATAGATTTGATCGGAACAACACTGGACTCTTCGAGACGCAAATCCTCTTAAAATTTCATCCCAAATGGATAACCGAGTCAAAATTTATGACCCTCAGAAAATCCCCCAAAAATACCTGCATCAGATGTGTAAGAGAATTATTTTTACCAATCCATACCTTGTGTGGATTCTTGTCATCTAACACTGATGAGGGTGATTGATTGACCAGGTAACATGCAGTACCCACTACCTCTACCCAAAATTCTTATCTTAACCCGATACCACTAAGCATGCTCCTTTCTTTTTCCATCAGTGTCTTGTTCATCCTTTTTGCAACCCCATTCCACTGAGGTGTGCATGCAATAGTATTCTATCGTGCTATACTACACTTCTTAAGGAACTCTTGGAATTAATTTCCATAGAATTATCCACCATTATCTGTCCTCGGAACCTTAATTCTCTTCTTTGTCTAATTCTCAACAAGAGCTTTAAACTCTTTGAATTTGTCAAAGACTTCAGATTTCTTCCCTAGGAAATAAATCCATGTATTCCTCAAGAAGTCATCTATAATTGAGACACAATACAAAAAAAATCCTAGTGATGGAATTGACACGGGTGCAAACGCATCATTGTGCACCAACTATAAAATTCCCTCTTCCCCCTCATTGCATAAGAGAGTATCTTACCTGAATTTTCTTCCATATACACAATATTCATAGAATTAAAATATAGAAATAAATTAAACATACCTTCAACCATAACTTTACCATGTAGTACTCTAAGGCCCTTCTCTCTGATATGTCCCAGTCTTTCATGCCACATCATAGTGTTTTCTCCAAATACTATAGGATTTTTTTCTTCTTCAAGTCCAATCTCAGGAACAACAGAATTGGTGCACCTGTCACTAGTAGTGTGTCCTAACATCTTATATAGGGTTCCAATCCGAACTCCCTTCAACAACACCATTTCCCCTCGAACCATCTTGTAGGTTTTTTTCTCAAACATTGTTTTTACCCCTACATCATCCATTTTTCTTATAGAAATAAAAATTTTGGCCAACCCTAGGATGTGCAGAACACTAGGGAGTGTTCTAATCATTCCATCCATGAGATTCAACTTGACTTTTCCTCATCATATGATTTTGGTTGTCAAATCGTCTCCTAGGAAAACATCACCTCCATCATACATTTCATATTAGTAGAACTACTTAGTGTGGGGAGTCATATGAAAGGATGCACCTGATTCAGCCAGTCATTCCTCGTGATATACATGTGTGCTTGAAGAATCCTAGTACAGATCCCCTCCTTCATCCATGGAGGTTTTTTCTTCTGTAGAAGTAGCATCTTCAGTTCCCTTCCCTCTCTCAACACTTTTGGATCTACATTGTTTCTTGTAGTTCCTTTCTTTTCCATATCTCCAACATACCTTTACAAATTTTCCATGATATTTAGATATTCCCCTATAATTAGATATCCCACTTGAGGACTTAGATATATTTCTTTCCCGAGAGCGTCCTGTTGCAAATAAGGCATCTATGCTCTGGCTTTCCATATTTTTCCACTTCATATCCTCTGACGACAAGGATGAGACCACATCATCGAAAGTTAAAGTAGTTGAAATACTACCTATGGCCACAACCAAACTATCCGACAAGTCTGATAAAGAGAACAATAGACGAATACACTTATCTTCATCATAACTCTTAATATCAACAGAGAATAACTGACTTACCACAGTATTGAACGCATTCATATTCTCTATCACCAAGTCTCCATCTTTCATCCTTAGGTTATACATCTTCTTCTATAGGAACAATTTGTTTATTAGGGACTTTGATTGATAGAAATCCCCTAATGCATCCCATAATTCCTTAGCTGTAGCTTCCCCTAACACATTCATTAATATTTAGTCTAAGAGACACAACCGGATTGTTCTCTTTGTTGGAAATATTTTTATCATTGATGTCAAAGACAAAGAGAGACTACGGATGTCCAAGATAAGTATGTGCAGATATTCAAGATCAACAGTCTATATCAATTCTGAGATCAAAGTTTCGCAAAGACAAGGTTCCATAGCAGCCTCGATGTTTGGAGGAAAGCCGTAGTATTTGGTCGATAGTCGATATTCCAATGTTCCAATACCCTGATATCAAGGTTCCACAAGCAAGGTTTCATATCAGGCCTCAAACATATCTATAAAGTGCATGTGTATTGAATCATGATATCGAGATATCTCGATATGTGATACTCTGATATCTAGTATATCAAGACGTCACAATTGTTTAAAACTCCATCATATTTCAATACTCTGACACCTAATGTTAAGAACCAAATATCAATATAGCATAGAAAAACCTCAGAATAAGTACTCAACGCCTATAAAAAGAGATAATTTCATATAATAAGCCTCTTCGAGGGGGAAACCTCCTTTTACCCCACATAAATGTTCAAGTACAAGATGATTCCAAATGAAAATGTCTCCTTGGTATATATAGGAGACTAGGAGGTATAATTAAAACTAATGGAATAAACTCGCCATAAATAAAATAACATTACTAATGTAATATGCCCTAATTAAGGGGTAATGAGCCAATATTAGGGCTTAACATGCCCCTCCCCTTGAGACAAGTGTTGTCCTAAACGCTTGAGTAACTATGGATGCTTCTGTATAAAAGACTCATCTTCCCAAGTGGAATCTTCAGTCGGTAGTTTCCTCCATTTAATGAGATACTCTGAAATGGATCTATTCCTCAACTGACGAATTCCTGTGCCAGTGATTGCTTCAGGCTCCAATATGATTTTTCCTTCCTCGTCAAGTTCTGGAAATATAGTTTGAACTAGGATCTTGTCGCCTATAACCTTCTTTAAGCATGAAACATGGAAAACTAGGTGTACTCGTGAATATGCAGGCAACTCCAATTTGTATGCCATAGTACCAATCTTTTGCAACACCTTATAAGGGTCATAGAACTTTGGTGATAATTTATTATACTTCTTGGCTTGCTTGAGGGACATCTGTTTGTATGGTTGTAGTCTTAAAAACACCATTTCCCCTACTTCAAAACTTCTTTCACTACGATGTTGATTTGCTTGTTGTTTCATGTGATTATGTTCCATGGTCAGGTTGTCCTTTAAGATTTGGAGAACTTGTTTTTGATGCTCGATGTGATATTCCACTGCTTGAACCTTAAATTTTTCTTTTAGAGAAGAAGTGATGGAAGGAGGGTGGTATCCATAGAGTGCCATAAATGGTGTCATTTTTGTTGCAATATGAAAGGAAGTGTTATACCACCATTCTGCCGAGGGTAACCATTTGAACCATTGTGTTTGTTTATGGGTGCAACCATTTGAACCATTGTGTTTTGTTTATCAAAGACAAAGCAACAAAGCTATCCTTCCACACATTTGTTCACTATCTGGTTTGTCCATTAGATTGGAGGATGATAGGATGAGCTATGAGCCAATTGAGTACCCAAACAAGAAAATAATTCCAAACAAAAATTACCAGTGAAATTTGATCTCTATCACTTACAACAATCTCGAGGATTCCATGTAGATTTTGAACTACTTCCATGAATGGGTGGTGTCAATTGTACTAGCTTTGAAGGATGAGAGAGTGCACAAAAGTGTGTGTACTTAATGAGTCTATCACCAACTGCTCATGATGACACTCTTCCTTCATACTTGGTAACCCTTGATGAAATCCATGGAACCTCCTCCCACAATTTGGGATGGATAATGGTTGTAAAAGTCCCTGGGTCTTAATTGTTTCCATCCATTTTGTTGGCAAACAAAAACATTCTGCCACAAACCTTTGAACATCAATTCTAAAGGCCATCCCAAAAAAAATACATCTTGACTCTATGGTAAGTTTTAAAAAAATCCTGAGTGCCCTACTAATGGAGAGGTTTGCAATTCCAATAATACATTTACATGGAAAAACGAATCACTATGGTACAAAGATCACTACATAAATATAAGTGATCTTCGTACCATAGTGAATCATTTTCCATGTAAATGTATCCGATGCAATGGAATCAAGGTAAACCTTTAAATGAGAGAGTCCACACTTTTTTCGCCATTCTTCCATTCATCCCTTGTTTTCTCATTATCCAATCAGTTGGATGATCGAGATAACGAGAAAGGCCCTCAACATCTTCATCCTTTCTTGAGTGTGCATCCACACAACATTTTTCTTCCCCTTTTATAGACGATTACAAAATCATAACCAAATATCTTAGTTTTCACTCATTTTTTGTTGTTCTTTTGAACATAATCTTTGTTCCAAGAAGTATTTAAGACTATCATGATCTGTTTGGACCTTGAAGTGCCTACCTATTAGGTGGCACCATTTCTTCAATGCATGTAGTAATGCTATCATTTCCTTCTCATAAATGGGTTTGTGTAAGTCCTTTTCCTTGAGTGGTCGACTCTCAAAAGCTGTGGCCTTTCTGCCTGCATTAGGGACAACACCAATTCCATTTCCCAGGCATCATTCTACAACAAAGATTTTTGTGAAGTCTGGAGGGGTAAAGACAAGAGCTTTGCACATCATCTCTTCAAGTTGTTCAAAATATTTATTTACCTATGGATTCCATGAAAACACATCCTCTTAGTTAGTATTAAAGGTGCTTATATTCTCCATAGTGTCGTAACAAACTTCATGGTAGTAAATCATTACAAACCCAAAACTCTCTAAGATTCTTCAATGTTTTGGGAATCAATTGCACCCAACACATGGCCTTAATCTTGTTAGGGTTCACCTTTGACACCTTCATGAGATACAATATGACCTAAATACTCTACCTCAATCACACCAAAGAAACATTTGTATGGTTTGTCATATAGTTGTTGTTCTTTTAGTAGTTGTAGCACTCATCGCTCCATGATCCTCCCAAGACTTGCTATAGATTAGTATATCATCAAAAAATACTAACATAATTTTTAAGGAAGGGCTTGAAAAATGGAATTCATCAACCCTGAATGTGGAAGGTGCATTTGTAAGGCCAAAAGGCATGACCAAAAATTCATAATGGCCTTCATGAGTCAGGAATGTTGTTTTGGATATCTTCTCCTTCATTCTAATTTGATGATACCTAGAACAAAAAATCCAATTTTGTGAAATAGATTTCCATGTAGAACCATCTGATCAACTAATAATAACAACATCTAGGAATGGGAATTCATCTAATAGAAAGGATCTTGTTGAGTTCTCTATAACTGACACATACCTATGAGAGCATATCTTCTTCTTGAATACCCATTACCACTGTGCAAGAGTAAGAACTTGGCTAGGTATAATAATGCCAGCCTCTAACATTTCTTCAACCATGCCTCAAATTCTACTCCTTTCTAGGTATACGGGTATCTGTATGGCCCGATGTTGGGAGGAACAATCCAAGGAATTAGGGCAGAATTTCATGATCATGATTTCTCGAGGGTAAAGACCCTTGGGAATATCTCAAATACTTGGAATACTTATCAATGATCCCTTGAGATCTTGAGGACAGATGGCTTAGATGTTTGAACATCTAGTGAGCATAGTTGTGCACAACCCTTGATTCCTTTTCAATAATTTTGTCATGCCATTAGAGCTTATCACCTACCAAGCTTCCATGATACCTCTTAACTTAATTCCTTTTCCTTCCAATGAAAATTTCATGGTTCTTGAAAATTAAAATCCATTGTTCCTAATGATTGTAACCATTGATTCCTAGTACAACATCTGCACCACCCATGGTATTATATTGATTCACCTTAGTATAAGTGTGGCAACAATCAATATCAAAGCAGGTCCTTCAAAATAAATCTAACCACTGGAAGGTAAACCTTGGGTGCCTTGCAGCACACATGGATAGACAGGAATATTTGTCTACAAAGAGAGCTCCATTATTTGATGGATCAAATTATGCCTTCTAGAGAATAATAAGGATAACTTACATGATGGATCTTAGGTTTAACATTTGGAGTGTAGTTAAAAATAGTTACACAACTACAACAACTCCACCTGTAGATTCAGCTGGAAAAAGGTTCAGTGACAATAATGTTAAAGCCATGAATGCAATTTTGTGTGGTTTATCATAATCTAAATTTGTCAAAGTCATGCATTGTGTTTCAGCAACTAAGATGTGGAAAAGTTACATAATATATATGAAGGGGATGACAAGGTCAAGAAGGAAAAATTACAAAACCATAGAGGCCAATTTGAGAGCCTTAAGATGAAAGAAGAAGCGAGTATTTCAACTTATTTTCTTTATGTGGAAGAGATTGTCAACACCATTAGAGAATTGGGTGAAGAGTTTAAAGAAACCATCATAGTGCAAAAAGTGCTTAGGTCACTTCCCTTAAGATTTGATCCAAAGATATATGTCATTGAAGAAATAAATAACCTAGATGATCTAACAATGGATGAGTTACATGGAATCTTCACTGCATATGAAATGAGGATAGAAAAGGATAAGTAAGAAAATCCATCAAGCAAAGAGGCAGCCTTCAAGGAATAAAATAAGACAAATACCAAAGAATACAAAAAAAGTGACAACTCAGATAGTGAATCATATGCAAAAGAAGCCAACTTTTTCATAAAGCTCAAGAAAGGATCGTGAAAATACAAAGGTAAGATTCCCTTTAAATTTTTTAATTACAGAGAAGTAGGACACTCTGTTTCTAAATGTCCTTATGCAAAAAATAGAAATAGAAATGAAGAAGAAGATTTTGGCTTCAAAAATGGCAAGAAGGGAAAGACTGAAAAGAGAAGAAAATTCTACAGACAAAAGAAGAATCTATATACCAATGAGGATAACATCTCTTCTAAAAAGAAATTAAGATACTATAAGGAGGTGGTCAACCCTAATTTAGAATATCAAAATTACCTCTCAGTTTTAAAAAGTGCAAAGAAGAAAATCAGCGTTGTTAAAATAACATCAAACACTCACGAGCTACATATTGAAACTGGGCATTAGAAAATCTCCAAAACACCATGAGATGAGAGAATCGGTCACCTTTGTGACACTAAGTAGGTATAATATGAAAAACACTTCCTCTTAGATTTCCCTACCTATACCCATATTAGATCCAAATTTAAAAATATTTGCCACATTACAGACCTTCCTAACCTCCCAAGTCATCAAAACTATGGTGATCTTGGAATTCTTCTCTCAATGTTTTTTGAGCATAGAAATACAATTTTAAAGAAATTGAAGTAATCTCTTACGTTCTTAAGGTTCGAGAGACCAATTAGTAGTGGACATTTTTTTTTCTAGCTAAAAATTGCACTTATATAAAATTTATATAAAAATTCAATACAAAAGTCTCAGTGGACATTAATCATCATCATCATGTCCATCTCTCCGAAAACCCTAGATTTTTTCCCTCCTCCTGCGTCATATCGGTGTTGTCCCAATGGCCTCTCCGGATCTAGAACCTCCTCCGGATTTTGAAGAAGAATTCTTCGCCTTCACTACATTGGTTTGATCCCTGGAAATCCCCCCCTCTCTCCCAATGTACTCTTAGTTCATGAAAAAACTGGATCAAATTCCAGAAGTGGTTATTCCTCACATAGTTTCTTGAATAAAATCCCTCTCTTTTTCCTCCAAATCACTCGTGACCAATTCATGGGGTTATGGCCATATCCCCATCAAATAGATCTTTGGATTGAGAAAAAATGGCATCCTCTTATACATGAATGCATGAATCATTTTTTTGTGGTAAGGGCTTATACATTTTTTACTTTGAGCATAAAGAGGATAGAGATTGCATTTTTAGGAACGACCCTTATTTCTTCAGCCCCTGAGGTTTATACTTAAACAAATGGACCCCATATTTTTACCTAGAGAACGACATTCCCTCAGTAATTCCGGTCTGGGTGCGGCTCTTGCACTTACCATTTCATTGTTGGGGGGATGAAGTTTTAAAAAGTATTGGAGATACCTTGGTAAAATTCAAAGATAAATTTGAAGCCAAGTCCATTATGTATTCTTGTGCTAGGAATTTTGTGGAGGTGGACCTGGAAAAATGGCTCTCATTAGAAATAAAGATAAATATGAACAATTGGACCTATATCCAGAAGCTGGATTACGAAGAACTCTCATTTAAATGCAAGACCTTCCATGAATACGATCATTTTTCCAAAAACTATCCCAATAACAAACAAGCACAAGAAGCAAACGGCTTACAACAAGAACAAGGATGGAATCAGGTCAGGAAGAAAGATAATACTGGTAAAGGAGTAGTTTATGCCTCGAGATCTTTAGGATCTTCCCCTAAACCGAGATCCTCTTGTCAACTTCCTTCTGAAAAAATCCTTCCTAAGAAGTCTGCTCCAAATCCCTCCACCATCATCCCCCCCTCTCCCTCTCAAAACTCCTTTGAAATTTTGGGTGAACCTTCTTCAAATAAAACCCCTCATGTTGGTCCAGTGCTAGAGCCTTTGGCACCTTCCTCCCCTTCAGTTATAGAAAGAATAGCCGAAGAATCAGGTGAAGAGGAAAGATTCCACTAAGTCATTAAAGAAGAGGAACAACAAGAACCTGGAGAATCTCCATCAAAATTACAATCTAATAAAGAAATTAAATAAGGGGAACTCCATCTAGAAAAACTCAGGAAATATGGATGCAGATCTAACAAATAAGTCAGAGAAGAACCGACGTCAAAAGAGAAGGATCAAGGCAAGCAACAATCTATAAAAAGCTTGATGTACACCTCAACCCGCAGAGGAGGAAATAAAGGTCATGATCTCTCGGTTTATGGAAGTTGAGCCTCCTCCACCCCTCGTCAATGAATTTCCTCTCCTGTGATTGCAGGGTCTTTGTAAATAAATCCAAAGTTGAAGCCCTAAAATATCTCAAAATCCTTTCCAAACCCTCTGTAATTCTCCTCCAAGAGACAAAATTGGAGGACTCAATTGTTTTAGAAACAAAAAAAAAGTTTTCAAATCTTGTGGTGGAATTGTTGTAAGTTCTCAGGGTGCCTCTGGTGGAATCACTGCTCTCTGGGATGAGCATATCTGGAATCTTGAGGTAACTCTAAATACCTAACATTGGCTTCTAACAATTCTTAAAAATAGAGATTTCAGTAATAGTATTTCAATAATTAATGTCTACATGCCCAATTCCTACATGGAAAAAACCTCCTACTGGAACTCTCTCTCTGCGCTAAAAAACTCTATTAATCTCTCCTTTTGCATAATTGGAGGTGACTTCAACACCCATCTTAACTCATGGGAAAAAAAAAGGAGGTAGTAAAGTCAGAGATCCTTTCTCTGAGAACCTAACTGACCTCATCTCAGATTGGGATCTTCATGATGTCAAACCCTACAAAGAGAAATATACTTGGAACAATAGGCATTTCGGTCTCTATCATATAGCAACTTGTCTAGATCACTTCCTCATTAACATTAATTTCCTTCTCTCCCCCCTAGAAATATCCTCTCAAATTCTCCCTTCAGCCACTTTTGACCACAAGAATATCTCTCTGATCTTCAGTAATCCTCATAACTTTGGCCCCCTACATTTATGCTTTAATACCCTTTGGGTAAATAATCCTACTATCCCTCCTCTCATCCAGCAAGCGTGGTCCTCCCCCTTCTCTGGGTCTCCAAAATACATCTGGGAAAGAAAGCTAAAGGCAGTAAAAAAAATCCTCAAAGATTGGGTGAAATATTCCTTCATCCCTCCACATCAAGAAAGACTTGAAAAAGAAAAAAATATGACGGGTATTCAACAACAATTAGAAGAAGAATAAGTCATTGAAACACTTATGAATCAAGAAAAATAAGCTAATCAACAACTTCATCACTCTCTGCGTAGAGAAGAGGAGCATTGGAGATTGAAGTCAAGAAGTTTATGGTCAAAAGCAAGGGATTCAAATACTTCATTTTTTCACATACAAGCACAAAATAGGAGGAAAAAAATATAGTCACATCCATCCTTTCAAATACTGGGTAACAAATTGAAACTTTTGAACAAGTTAAGGAAGCATCCTCTTATCACTTTGAATCTATTTATCTAAAAAAAAATGATGAAGGATTGAATGAGGACATACAAGTAATGCTCGACAATATTCCAAATATCATCTATGAGCATGACAACAACCAGTTAGTCAAGGAGATAATTGAAGAAGAAATGGTTAAAGTAGTGTGGGACATGGATCCAGATAAATTCCCTGTTGGAATATTGGTTGTTGTCATTGATGTCAACCCTAGTCATTGGTTTTGGACTGCAAGATTGACGAAGGTATTTGGACATGAAGGACAATGTACATGCAGAAACAAAACCCATGGATGGATATTATACAGCATGTTGTTTCCGGTGGTAGGTGGCACGTCACGTGGATCCTCATGGTTGAGGAGAAATGAATTTTTAAAGATGACAAAGTGAATTGAAGAAGCAAGTACATGTAGGCCCTAAAGATAATTAAAGAAAAGAATTACAAAATAAGAGAGTGTCAAGTCGGCCCTAATGTTAAAAGGAAGTGACATAAATGGTATAAATAAATATCATTATACATTCATTTGAGACACAATTCGAATTTCAGAGGAAATCAGAAGTAAAGAAGGCTGGATTTCAAGGGAGGATGAAGTCTTTTGGTGATGTGTTCTAAAGTATGTTATTTACAGGTCATCTTACCATTTTCACTATAAATTTTTTTCTAGAACGGTTCATATGGTGAAATTTCTATGGTATTGAGAATACATATCAAGGTACATGTTTTAAAAGTTTCACCTCTTCATTCTCTACAATTACGGAGATACACTCTGTGAAAGATAGGGTTTTTTACCAGTCCTGAAGTTGGTCATAAACAGGTGTTCTGGGTAAAACAGTCATAACTTCTTCATAGAGAATCCAAATGAAGTGGGACCAATTTCATTGGAAATAGTACAGACTGTAGTTTCTTTTGTTCAAGTTTTAGAATATGATGTTAAATATTGAGCACGGGGCATTCTGTACAAGTTCGCTCTCCTGAATAAACCAGAATTGGATAAAGTCTACCATTATTTCTATAACTTCTTTTTGGGGAGGATTCAAGGAGTGAAACTTGGAGGATTTTCAAAGAATAGATTGAGTAATATTATCTACAGGATTAGAGTATTCCAAGAATTGAATAATTACAGAAGTTGAAGAAGTGTCAAGAAGCATTATCAGGCTCTATGTGATGGTTGGTTGATGGTGATGATTTAATGTAAAGTTTTATTATCTCTCATATATTCTTGGGTGGAAGGAAGGGGAAAGGATGGAGATGTCAACCCTCTCTTGATATTGGAGGATTGTATATTCCTCTTGGATTTTTATCCCTCCCTTTATATTTGGAAGCTGTAGCTACCTTTGGAAGTCATTTCTTCCCTTGAACAATAACTATTGATTATTTCTCATATATTGTGCATGGTGTATTGTGGTGTATTGGTGTAACTCTTATACTATTGTTCATTTCTCATTGGATATAATTGAATGGTTTAAGTATAAATTGAAAATGTTTTTAAATTGTACTTGATACTGATTCTCACCCTCTCTCAGTATCAACAATTGGTATCAGAGCGAGTTACCTTTAGTGTAGTTTAACCACTGGAAGGAAGATCCTAAGAAGAAATGGAAGACAGAATTCCAAATGGGATTCCACCATTTGATGGAATCAATTTTGAATACTGGAGTAATAGAATGGAAACTTACTTGAAAGATCTTAGGGCAGATTTTTGGTTCTCGGTTGCTTTAGGATACAATGCTTTGAAGAAACCAAAGACCGAAGCTCAGAAGGAAGCAAAAAGGAACAAAAAATTGGCAATAGATACCATCCTGGATGGATTTACAGATTCAGTAAAATCCAAGGTGGGATCATGTGCATCATCAAAAAATATTTTGGACAAGCTACAAAACCTTTATGCAACGGAAGAAGCAGAAGAAGAAGAAGAAGTTGAAGCAAATTACAACCTCATATTTCAAAGAAGCAAATAGAGGTCAGTTCTTTTGCTTTAATTGTGAAGGAGTAGGACATGTTGAATTTGAGTGTCCTCATCCAAGGATTGAAAGAGATGACACTGAAGAAGAAAAGTCCAATGAAGAAGAAGAAAATCATGAAGCAGAAATTATTCAACAAGAAGATGAGAATCTTAAAAACTTGAAGCATGTTGAGATTGAAAATAGCAAGCTCAAAGAAACTCATAGAAAACTAAGAAGTGAATTGGGTAGTTGTGAAAATACAGTTGTAAGCTTGAAGAAACAATTAGAATACTTTGCGAAACTAAGAGAAGAAAACATTTCCTTGAAAACTCTACTCGAAGAAGAAAGAAGAATAGGAAAAGTAAGGAATGTCCAAATGATGAAGAAAGAAGAAGATTGTGAGAAACTTGAACAATATGTTGCCTCATTGAGGAAGAGCTTAAGAAACTCTCAAGTGCCAAAAGACTTAACACATCTTGGATGCATGGGTTGAACTTCATACAAATAAGATGCAAATACCAACAACAAGGTTGAAGAAAGAGCTACACAGACAATTGATGAGAACTGGACTAGGATACCAGAAAGAAGAAATGATTACAAAAGAGATGACTATCCAAGAAGACCCCCTACCTTCAGGAATCAGAGAAGATTCAATCAATATGAAGGAAACTACGGAAGAGTAGATCATGAACCCAGATGGAATACATCACAAAGAAGGCCACTTACTCCAAGGTATCAAAATTTATTTCTTGGTCATTGTTATACTTGCAAAAATTTTGGACATAAGAAAATTAATTGTAGAATCAATGAAAGGAACAAATACGCAAGAAACATGAATGGTGTAAATAGAAGATATGGAAATAATCGTGGATTTTTCAACAAAAGTTATAATTCATTTTCCCCATTGATGGACAGAAATAGTGTATGCTACAAATGTAATTATCTTGGTCACAAAGCACGATATTGCAAATATATGAATGAATATGTCCCTATGCCAACCACAGTATGGAGAAGGAAAGAGATTCCAAACAATGAAGATTGTCTAATAGCATTAACCACTAAAGAATGTAAAGAAGAAGATGAATGGTACATAGACAGTGGACGTTCTTCACACATGACTGGGGATCAAGACAAATTCATCAGCTTGAAGAGAAAGGGTGGCAATGTTGCATTTGGAGATGACTCATCTGCCAAAATTCTTGGAGAAGGTGTAGTAGAGCTTGGAAGAAAAAATGTAAAAGCAA
>SNQJ01S0001230.1:254419-290086 GCA_010110895.2 Picea sitchensis
GGCCACTCGGGCCTTCAAATTCTCTGAAAAATCATGGACTCTGAAATATTTCTTCAATCCAAGTAGCCAGGCCTCAGCTTCCTCTCCCTTCTTTATCTCACCGTCAAAGGAGGGAGGTTTGGCCTTTCTGAATTCCTCAAATTCATGACTCTTGGAAGTCTTTTGCTTCTTCTGTTTTCTTCGAGAATAGGAATTGGTCCCACTGCTGGAAGAGCCTTCTGAATCGCTAGCTTCCTTCTCAGTGGAATCGTCCGGTACTGGTCCTTTACCTCTGGGGTGGACCTTTCTTGAGGTGCTTCTCTCAGTATGGCCACTGATACGACCATGTTTCTGCACTTCGGGTTCATGCTGCATTTGTCTTTGTAGGTCGGATAAGCTCTGCAGTAACACTGCATTAATTTCAGTTTACTTTTCTTGTTCTTTCATCATCCTTTCATTGTCGGCCTTGCAGCTTTACAACTCAACCATGAGACTCCTCACAGTCTCGTCTAGGTCTGGAGGGGTTCCTATTGCTCTTCTTTCGTCAGACTCTTCATCTCTATTGTGGGAGCCTTCTCCCACCTCTTGGTGAGTTACCATACTCTGCGTCTGTAAATTCCCGTGGCTGATCATCCGCTTAGGTGAAAAGACAAACGCTGATTGTTAGTCAAGAGTTAGATATATTTTTATAATCTGCGCATAATTTATAACTCTTTCACATGCATACACATTCGGGTTCTCGTTTTCCAAGTTTTCAATCCTAGACAAGAAATTTACGTTAGGGGGTTACCCTTCATAGGAGTACTTCAAATGGAGCTTATGCGCAACTCGTTCATGAGCCCAATCAGGCCGAGTGTTGTAACCATGCTCTGATACCACTTTGTCACATACCCACTACCTAAATCAGATTTTTCTGGTCTTCTGCCGAATCAAAAGCCCTAAACATCCATGGAGGACCAGCGTAAGATGGCTCTTTCTCTCTCCTTCTCCATTCCCATATGATCGTGGGTCATGATCACGGTTCAATTTGAGCGCAGTACCTATTTGTATTTCGCGCCTCGTCGCTAAAGTAATGTCTAAACATTTGACTCTGCAACCGCCGAAACCCGACAGGGCTAGCGATGTGCCAATGGGGACGAATCCCTACAGGGTCAGCAAATGGCCAATGAGAAACAAATCCCAACAGGGCCATAGAACAGCCAATGAGAAATGGCCCCATTGCGCGGTTAAGTGGAATACAGGTGGCAGAGAGGGAAACGTGACATGGTGGTCGACATGACAGGAGGGACCCCACTTCACACGCCACACTATTCCGGACCCCCCCCCATTAAAGGCATAATGGCAAGGGGGGTCTGGAATCCGCCTGAGCGCCATTGATTATGATGAATTAATCTCGACCATTTGGGAATTGCACGTCCAATTCCAGACCCCCCCCCCAACCGCTAAAGGGAGAATAGTAAGGGGGCTCTGAAATGGAACCTTCGTCGTAGATCTGGATGGGTGGACTCTGGCCATCCAGATCTGCTCGTCGCTTATCTCCACATCTAACGGTCATTGCAGACCCTAAGGTCCTCCGAAAGAATCTCATCCGTTCATCGGGGTTTATCATCGCGAGCATCCGGACTCTCGATCACGGGACTCCCGAATCCTCGATCCCCGGTTTCCCAATGCGGTTAATCTCTCAACATGTGGCCTCCGCCAATCGAATGGCTCAAACCTACTCTGAGGTTTCCACCATGGAAAATCCTGAACTCTTGTCAACCGGAATCTCGATCCCATGATCCCCGATGAGCAAATTCACCGATATGGTCCTTTACGTGTTAGCCCTTCTGGATAAACTCCTGGCCCACATGACCACTATCTAACAAGACCGCAGCCTTATCTCTTGTCGGTTTTTCAGACTTTCCAATGTTGGAATGCACTCATCCTCAGAATTCGCGATCCGCCGAATCCCGATATGTCGATATAATGACAGCTGGCCCTATAATGGATGCTTTTCACTTTGTCAGGATTCCGGACTTCGCAATTTCGAAGTGTATGGACTTCTTGTCCACGGGATTCCCGATTTCCCGATGGACGACTTTCCTTTCGGGACTTTTCCCGAATGCTCCGATTGCCACCACGCATCCTCCCATGATGGATGGTCCTGATCGCTTCTCACATTTTCAAAGTTTTCGCTGCTGAGATATTCCGGCATCTTGTCCCTTCAATCTCCGAAATGTCGACAGGCTCCCGATCTTGTCCACGTGTCCTCCTATGATGGACGGCTCCTATTGCTTCCAGGATTTTCACTAGGAAAATTCCCGACCTCATGTCATCGTGACTCCCGATTTCACGAATGCCGATATCCTGATGGCCACGCCTCTCGTCGGGATTTTCAACCTCCTATTCACGAGGTCTTAACCCTCATGCATCTCTTAACARATCCAACAGCGTCGAGTTTTTCTAGCTAATATCTAACGGCTCAGATCTATCCCACCTTGTGCACTCTTCCACTACTTCATGGATGTGGAAAAATCAACGGTCCAGGTGTTCTCATGGACCGTGGGGGTCTACGATCCTGATTTCCTCGCTATTCACGAAGATAGAGGAAAAGGGGCAAGGTATGTAACGCCCTCATTTCTTTTGTCAATCAAACGGTCATGAATGACCATGGGTCTTCCGATGGAATCTCGTCCGTCGATCGGTACTTATCCCTACGCTGCTACTTCAGGATTTTAAGAGGTTCATTCCTCCTCGTACAGGGTTGTTAAGACTTGCACAACCAAGTCCTTTTTCCAGGTTCTTGGTAACCCTTTCCAAGGATGGAATCTCTGTGAAGAGATCTATTCCGAGGCATCCCTGGAGAAAGATAAGGGTAGACAACTTCCCGAGAATGGGCTGGAATCTTGACTTGGTTCAACTTATGCATAATTAAATTCATTTATCAACATAAGCCATGTGTGGTTTTTTTGTTATAAGCATATACAACTACTAGTACTGATCAAAATACTACTCAGACATTCTTAAAATGAAAACATTCATAGTTCCGCAGCTTACGAGCATAATTATCAAATATTTCAAGGTGCCAGAGGAAAAACACTTATCAGAAATAACACCAGGGTTAAGAAATTGTTGAGAGGGGTGCTCATTTCCACCCAACCATAGGCTTAGCGACTCCCAGTGGATTTACCACTAGCCACCCCCGAGATGAGACCACGATGTTGTGAGACTGCGTCTCTGTTTTCCAGTGACCAGGAGTGAAGGTTGCAATCCTTCCTCTCTACTATCACTCACTCTGCATAATGCCAGAGTTCTCCCCTCGCATCTGCCCCCTCAATCGCTTCTACCCCATGCCTTATCCTCTTGCAAGGTTGTGTGTGGCACGATTACCCTCGCACTGGTCAGTCATGATGGCTCTACGGATGGGCGGTTCACCTCCCCATCCCTCATTAATTCCTGAGGAGTCATCTACCTACCAGTCTGCGAGGCATTTAATTCGGGGCCAGCGAGCCACTTTTGGTTCTCCAGGCCAGTGGAGTCCAAATACGGTATTAATTCTCGGTGGAAGTTAAAACCACCTTTCCAGGTACCTTCCACCGCCATCGTGGTCTCTTTTTCTACACATCCCCTCTCAGCAGTCCTGCAATATAAATTCATAATGTTATTCACATTTATTGACCTTTTCCACAAGGTCCATTTACATCACATATTCACATTTATGAGTTTGCCACAGTTCTTGGCCAGTCCAATTATTTTTACAAACTGGGGGAAACAAGGTGTTACAATTAATATGGGATCGATGGTCTAATTCCATACTACAAGTGAATATAGGGAAGGGAGAAGAGCCTTGTTGAAACATTAATGGGATTAAACCCCCACAGAATTGTGCATAGTTCCTGTTTGTTTAGCATAGAAACCTTGTGGTGATCGAGAAGTTCTAGTGTTGATCGTTGATCAACTGAGTGATAAACAATCGGAGACTTATCGTGACTGTGTAAATCCAATGGGAGAAGAGGATTATTTTGGATCATTTGATCGTGAAGTAATCCTATAGGAACCATATATTCAAAAACTAAAAGGGGAAGGGTTAAATGCTTGGAAACCGTTCATTCATCAATTGATCCAGTCTGAGCTGTTGGATCTCAGGCAGAAGATAGAAGTGATCTTAACCCTTGATCGTGGCAAGGTGGAATATCAAGGGATAACATTTATTTCGCGTTGTGAATATGCACGAGACTTAACACAATTTGACCGCCTGAAATGTGAGCATATGCGGGATAATAATTCCACGCATCGGTATAAGGTGAATTTTGGGGGTCCCCTCTCTCGAGATTTGAGTTAAGGGCCAGACCTAGAAATAATGTGGATCGTCCATCATCAAAGTAGATTTACGGTGGATAGTTAAGAACAGTTTGGGATGGTGCGGGGTCACGACTCTTGGTTACATGGAAAAAGGTAGATCCCTAAGGCTTAGGCTCCAGATTAATACAAAGGTGCATTAATCCTTTGGTTTGCATCTGAGGTTATATGAAGGGAGCGTACAGAGAAATCACTTGGAGGATAACTCTTGTATATAGCAGTTAGGTGCATAGAGGTAAGCATCGGGTCACAATGCTTGGTTGTATGAGAAAAGGGCCATTGGGAAAGGAGCTTGTCTACAAATTGTTTGCATAGTTGCAACCGGGGGTTAATCAATTGAAGACTGGATGAAGAGAAGGGGGAAGAACGATAGCCAAATCATCGATCCATTATGTGATCGATAAAACTTTTAGTTCCTTATGAAGACTACTAAATGAAGGCACTTGGAAATCCTTGGGCACCCCTTTGTGGGTTTATCGAGCAACTAGGAAAATATGAAGTTGTCGAACTATGGGAAAGATGTAGTAACCTAGTAGGTTGTTATCATTTTGGTATCAGAACGAGACCAATTGATCAATTAATTGAAGAAGGGATGAAGGAATGCAAAGAGTGTTATAGCATCATTGGTGGAAAATAAAAGAGCATTGATGTTCTTTAGGATTTAGAGTAGGAGTTTCTCTGGAAGGAAAAATTAAAGTATGAAATTAAATTCCCTACCTTCGATTACAAATGAGGATAAAGGATTTTGAAAGCTGATATGCAGAGAACTCTCTTGGTGAAGAGTTCAGGAAAGAGGTGCTTATGGAGAGGTTGATTCAGGATAAATGGATCAAAGGGAGAATGTTGGAGATAAGATCTTGGCACAAATATTATAAGGATTGATATGATGTTTTTTATGCTAACCGTGGTAAAAATATTATGTTTGCAAGTTGAAGCAGACAAGAAGGAATTGTAGAAGAGAAAGGATGATTAATGATAGTCATTGTAGCAGTGAAGTTGTGATAGAGAAAAGGGAGAAAAAAGAGCTCTCAACTGAGAGAAAATTGTGACAAAACCCCCAAAACAAATTAGATTGCTAAATATGAAGAGGACAATTGTAGTTCTCAAGAAAGGTGAGTAGTTGATTGCAACAACCAAACAAATTTGAAAGCTGAGGAGCAGGATTTCTCAAGAAGAGGTTCGACTATAGAGAACCAAGAGATAATGTACCAAGAGGATGATTGGTACTAGTGATAAGTTGCAAAATTGTTACAGAGATGGCAAGGGCTTGTTGCAGCTCACAAGTGGACAAGGAGAGTCCACGGAGGAAAGAGGAGAAGGTGACTATTGAAGGTCATCTACAAGGTTCAGGGAAAGGTCACAACCAGAAGAAGGAAAATGCCAAAGAATTTGGCATAAGGAGGATGAGTAATGAGGAATTTGACAAGGAGATGGCTAAGTTGAAAGTACATCTTAGTGTATTATAGGAATGGCTATAGGAATATGGGGAAGGCCAGAGATATGGGGAAGATATGAGTCAAGGGTCATCCCTCGAAATAATGTGCACCATCCATCATCAAAGTGTATTTACGATGGATAGTTAAGCACCTTTTGGAATGACGTGGGGTCACAACTCTTGGTCACATGGAAAAAGGTAAATCCTTGAGGCTCAGGCTCCAGATTAATACAAAGGTGTGTTAAGCCTTTGGTTTTCATTTGAGGTTATATGAAGGGAGCATACAGAGAAAGCGCTTGGATAATAGCGGTTAGGTGCATAGAGGTAAACATCGGGTCATGATGTCTGGATGTGTGAGAAAAGGGCTATGAGGAAAGGAGCTTGTCTACACATTGTTTGCATAGTTGCAACTGAGGGTTAATCAATTGAAGACCAAATGAAGATAAGGGGGAAGAACGATATCCAAATCATTGACCCATTATGTGATCGATAAAAAATTTAGTCTCTTTTGAATACTACTAAATGCAGGCTCTTGGAGATCCTTGGGCACCCCTTGGTGGGTTTATTGAGCAGCTAGGAGAATGTGAAGTTTCCTAACTATGGAGAGATGTAGTGACTAGGTAGGTTGCTATGAAAGTGTTTTTTTTTTGCAGGCTCTTGGAGATCCTTGGGCACCCCTTGGTGGGTTTATTGAGCAGCTAGGAGAATGTGAAGTTTCCTAACTATGGAGAGATGTAGTGACTAGGTAGGTTGCTATGAAAGTGTTTTTCCAACTGAAATCGCCGGATGGTTGGGCATTGACCGATGGCTAAGTGTTTTGAATCGCAAGAGAATTCTATTGGTCGATAATGATGGTTGGGCATCAGTCGATTTGACGAAGAGTTCAGATCGTCCAAGAGAAATAGTTGATGGCCAATGAAGGAAAGAGGCTGATGATATGTCATGCCATGTTAGCATCCATGTTTCATGCCATGTCGGCATCCAAGTGTCATGTCATGTCATCCAAGTTGACACTTCATGATGATGTGTCATGCTATGTCAATATCCACGTGTCGTGCCACACCATCCTAGAAGTGGTCGATGGTCGAAGGTCGGATCGACTGAACTAGAGAAGTTTTTTGTCGGTCAACGGGGATGACTAACGATTGATGGGATGATGGTCAGGCACCGACCGAACTGGTGAGGAGTTTCATGAATGATTGAAAACCAAAGATGACCAATGGTCAGGTTGGCCAATTTAGCATTGTCTTGGGAATTGGTTGTTAAGGGAATGGACCAATGATCGACGGTCGGGTCGGTAGTTTGGGAAAAATGTTGTGTGTGTGCAAAGGAAAGTGTCGATCAAATATCATCGATGGATATCCAATCAATGGATCATATTATACCTTATTTGAGATCAATGACTCAGATTTAAAGCGTTGTTATAATAGTAAAGCAATCATTTTTATATGAAATTTTCATATTTTTGAAGGTCATTAACTTACAGGGCAATTCTGAGGGCCTACCAATGTTTTGAGGAGTTCTAATTTTCGAGACTGTAAGTATCGCATGAACTAAATATAGGGAAGATTAAATACAATATCTCAAGGAGATATTTCCAATGAGCTAATATGTTTGCAAAACAGAGCTCATATGAAAAAGTTACAACCAAAACATTAAGGGTAAAATCCCAGTGGGCATAACTCTTTATTCATGGGTCTGTTTGGGGAAAAAGAGTAGTCTATGGAAATATTACGATCCAGAGAAGACAAATATGGAGCCATATTTGGGATTTGGCTATGTAAAAATTAGGGATGATTTTAAGGATGGAAATTTATTTTAAAATGTAGAAACCTTGGCGAATCTTAATAATCCTTCAAATGCCAACTATAAATGATTGGCGATATTTTTGTAAAAATATTCAAATTTCTAAGGATTTTATATAGTTTTTATAAAATTTTGGTGATTTTTAAGGTAAAATAATTTTATCCTATAGAACTTCAGCGAATCATTTTTAAAATAGTGAATCTCGATTTTGGAAAAACCATGGAAAATTAGCCCATGAGTGAAATTTAGTCCCTAAAATCATCCCTGGTAAAAATGTGCAGGAAGAAAAAGAAGACACATGTAGCATACATGGGTAAATTAAATAAAACAATTAAAACTTCTCAAGACCATAACTTTCAGCTCAGAGCTCGAATTTGAGAAAAACAATAGTCGATAGAAAGGTATTGAGGAGTATAATACATCTATAAACCCATAATTTTAAATTGAGTAATAAAAATTATCTTAAATTAATAAAGATATTTATGTAGCGGTCAATGAGTGGAAAATTGCAACATGTGGATGTTGTAACTTTTTTATTCAAAACTCAGATTGAGGCATGGGTACAACCATTGGAAAGTTGTTTCATAGAGGAATGCATCTAAGGAATATGATTTTGATTTGGTGCATTGTTTCCTTCATAAATTGGGATAAAGAGTAAGATGTATTCTAATTGATGAAATGTTTTATGTTGTGCTTGTTCTAACAATAACTATTACATGCACAATTCTTGCAAAATTAGAGGTACAAGAAAGAAACTCTAGTTCTTATATGAGGAATGGAGTCATGGAATATGCTTGGGGATATTATAGCCATGAGGAAGAGATCATAGGTCCACATGTTAGCATGGGTAATGTTGAGACATAGTCTAATGGGAGAAGAGACGGGCAAGGGCATGTAACTATGAGAATGCTGCATAAAGAAGTGCAAAGTTATAAGATGATAATGAAAGGATTATGAAGGCTCGAGAAGAGACACTTCAAAGTTTGAATATTTTACATAATAAAGTTAACAAATACTCTCACACCAAGCAAGAAGATAGTGCTAGACAAGTGACTGCATCTAGATCCCAAAGAAACAGTGATGATCATGGGAATGACAAGAATTCAAGAAGCATGAGTAGGCACCATCATTATCCAAATAAATCCACCAGAAGAACTCATAAAAGTTTAGGGCCAGGGAGCATCCCAAGTGTGTCTCCTATTAGGAGGCAAAGAATAAGGCATGAGGAAAACATCTTGCAAGGTGAGCTCAAGAAGATCAAGACACCAACTTTAAATGGTGAGCACAAGAAATGAGAAGAGGTGAAGGCCTCGTTGTTGGAAATAAAGGAATATTTCTTGTTGCATGGTCACCCCTCTCGGTTAAAAGCTATAATTGAAACCTACCACTTGTAAGGAAAGACATCCATGTGGTGGGATCAACTTAAGCAATCCAAGCACCTTGATGAGAAGAGGATATCATGTAGGCATTTCAAAGGATATTTCCAAGAGAAATATTTGTCTGAGAATTATTCTGAAAGAAATATGAAAGAGTTATTTGAATTCAAGTTGGGAAGCATGAAAATGGATGAATATGAGAAGCGATTCTTTGAATTGTTGAAGTATGTTGACTTCATTAAGGATGAAAAATTCAAAATCCAAATATTTCTAAGTGGTTACCTTATTTCTATAGTGATAAGATACAATATGATAAGCCCAAGACTTTGGAGGAATCCATAAGGAGAGCAAAGCATCTTTATAAGAAAAGCAGAGGAAGGCCAATATTCCAAAAATCTTGGAGTGACAAGTTGAAAGGGAGAAAGGACCAGAGGAAAAGAGGTTTTAAGCCACCCTTTTTCAAGAATAATTCCCAAGAAAATCGGTAAGGTTGGTTAGCCAAAATGAGCACAAGATTGTAGATTCATTTGGGAAAATTCCATGGCAACATATTGTACAATGTTGAGGATGTGAGGGAAATCATTTATATAGGGATTTCCCTCACAAAGGAGAAAGAATGAGTATTGTCCATATTTTCCAGGAGGTTGAAACAATGGAAGACATGGGAGGAAACATGCCAAGGATTTATGCAACCTTGGACAATAAGCAAGTGGAATATTGTCAATCACCCATGATTGAAGTGGAAGGTAATATTGATAACCAACCAATAACAATTTTAATTGATTTTGGAGCTAGCCATAGTTACATAAACTCTAACATTGTTAAAAGATTTCACTTGCAAAAAAGTAAGCATAAGAAATCTTGGTTAGTTCAGTTAGCCACATGATCTAAGAGAAACATCAATGAGCTAGTTAAATATTGTCCAATAGACATGAATGTACTTAACACAAAGGAAGATATAAACATCGTACCATTGGGTTCATATGATTATCTAATTGGCATGGATTGGTTGGAAAAATATCATGTTGTCCTAGACTGTTACAACAGGACAATCACTTGTTTTGATGAAGAAGGGAAAGTTGTTAGATAAATTTAAGCTATGTAGTTGAAGAATAGTTTTAGGAAGGGATGTCAAATTTTTGCAGCCCATATGGAAGAGACAACCAAAGATAAAGTGGTAACCATTGAACACCATCCATTTTTAAGGAAGTTTGAAGATGTTTTTAGGGAAATCTCGAGATTGACACCAAAAAGAGACATTGATTTCTCTATTGATTTGGTGCCAAGAGTTTCCCTAGTGTCCAAGACACCCTACAAAATGGGCACACCGGAATTGAAAGAGTTGCAGATGAATCTTAAACAATTGTTAAAGAAAGGGTATATACGTCCAAGTGTGTCACCTTGGGGTGCCTCAGTGTTGTTTGTAAATAATAAAGATGGAACCTTAATGTTGTGTATTGATTTTAGACAGTTGAATAAGGTCACCATAAGGAACAAATATCCTTTGTCAAGGATTGACGACTTGTTTGATCAGTTGAAAGGTGCAAGAATATTTTCCAAGATTGAACTGATATCTTATTATCATCAAGTGAGGATTAAGGAACAATACATCAACAAGACAACATTCAAGACAAGATATAAGCATTATGAATTCAAGGTAGTGCCATTTGGACTATCAAATGTCCCAACTATTTTTATGTGCCTGATCAATGGAGTGTCCAGGGAGTAGTTGGGAAAGTTTTTGATTGTGTTCCTAGATGATATGCTCATCTACTTTAAGTCAGAGGAGGATCATGAGTATAATTTGAGAATGGTGTTGCAAATTTTAAAAGAGCATAAATTGTATGCTAAGCTAAGTGCATCTTTAATCAAAAGAAGATTCACTACTTGGGGAATATAATTTCAATGGAAGGGATAGCAGTGGATCCTGAGAAGATAGATGCCATTAAAGGATGGCCAAAACCAAATAATTTGATGGAGGTCATATCATTTATGGGTCTTTTCGGTTATTACTAAATATTCATAAAAGGATTCTCAAGTATTGCAATCCTGATCACTTCTTTGCAAAAGAAGGGAGTGAAATTTGAATGGAATTCCAAGTGTGAAGAAAGCTTTCAACAGTTAAGAGACATATTGACAAGTGCACCAATATTGAGGATTGCAAATCCAAATGAAGATTTTTCTATGTGCATTGATGCATGCCAGAAAGGGCTCGATGGAGTCCTTAGTCAAAAGGATCATGTGGTATGCTATGAGTCCAAAAAATTAAAAGAGTATGAGAGGAATTATGCTACACATGAATTGGAATTAGCAACAATTGTACATGCATTAAAAATGTGGAGACATTACCTCATGGGTAAGAAATTTGAGCTAAGAACATACCACTATGTTCTAAAGCATTTTTTTGGACAACCAACATTAAATGTTAGACAAACTAGATGGCTAGAATTTCTAAGTGAATATGACTTTGAAATTAAGCATATAAAGGGCAAGGAAAATCAAGTGGTTGATGCACTTAGAAGAAGAGCTCATGAAGTGCATGGTGTAGCCATTAGCATTTACATAACTGATCTGAAAGATAAAATTATTGTAACAAAAAATTTAGATCAACAATATCTCAAAATAAAAGAAACATTACAATAAGATATTTTTTAGTAGAAATTTGATTATTATGAGCTGAAAGAAGATGGAATTCTCTTGTATAAAGGCAAAGTTTATGTAAAAAATTCCAATGAGATGAAAAATGAATTGTTAAAGGAAATGCATAATGTGCCATATGCTAGACACCCGGGATATCAAAAGACAATTGCAGTTGTAAGAAGCCAATACTTTTGGTCGGAAATGAAGAGAGAAGTAGTTAATTACATAGCTAGATGTCTAGAATGCCAAAAAGTGAAGACAAAACATGGACATTTAGTTGGGCTCTTACAACCATTTCCCATTCCAGAATGGAAGTGAGAAGTTGTCATGGTTGATTTTATTACAAAGATTCCTAGAACAATCAAGTAACATGATTTCATCATGGTGGTGGTGGATAAATTGACTAAGGAAGCACATTTTATTCTCGTGAAGACTACACATAGAGAAACAAATATTGTAGAAATTTACACGAAAGAAGTTTCCAAGCTACATGGAGTTCCTAAGGCAATAGTTTCAGATAGGGATCCAAAGTTCACTTCCAATTTTTGGAAAGGTTTGTTCAAAGGCTTTGGGACAAATCTAAATCTCAGTACATCATATCACCAAGAGTTAGATGGGAAAACAAAGAGGACTAACATAGTAATTGAGGACATTCTTATAATGTATGCAATGGAACAACCATCAAAGTGGGAAGATTATATTCATTTAGTTGAATTTTCTTACAATAATGGGTATCATGCCTCATTGAAAATGACTCCATTTGAAGCATTGTATGGAAGAAAGTGTAACACATCAGTGAGTTGGGATAATCCAGCAAACAAAGTAGTTGTTGGGAAAGATCTGTTAAGGGAAATGGAAGAGCAGATGACAAAGATCAAGAGGAATTTAAAGGCTTCCCAAGATAGGTAGAAAATTTGTGCAGACAAGAATATATTTTTTAGAAATTTCAAAGTGGGAGAACATGTAGTTTAAAAAGTGAAGGCGAAAGGAAGTTCGTTAAGATTAGGAAGTTTCCCAAAGTTGGTAGCAAGATATTGTGGACCTTTTGAAATATTAGAAAATATAGGGCCAGTTGCATACATGATAGCATTTACTGCATCCATGAGAGTGCATAATGTATTTCATGTGCCATTATTAAAGAAATGTGTGGCTGGCCCTAACCACATAATTGATTGGAATGTGATCCAGGTGAAGCATGAAGGGGATTTTTGGGTGGAACCAGTACGCATCATGGAACAGAAAGTGAAAGTGATTACAAACAAATCCATAGAGATTGGAAAGGTTCAATGAACCTGCTATAGTCCCGAAGATGATACCTGGGAGCATGCAAAAACATGTGGGTAGAATACCCGCAAAGTTTTTACAATTTTGAATAAAACAAAATGCAAGGCTCCATTTTGAGCAGCTAGAGTTCCAGAACTACATCCCAGAGTCCTAGCCAAGTGTGTTGGGGACCCTGATAAAATAATAGCACATTCATTGGATTATCCCTGATAAATTAATGGTGCATTCCTTGGGACGATGAGTTGAGATGAATGAGAGATTATGGTTAGAATTGTTGTTGGAGTTGTGAAAGTGTGGAATTTTATTTTCTAAGTATTATGATGTAAATTTTCATATATGTATATCAACATAGTGTGCATCGAGGAAGGCACACAATTGTAGGGGAGGGGGAATGTGACATCTCCACTATAATCCCCAGTTTAATTAATCCTTTTGTAGATCTAATGTGTGGTTATGACCAAAACAATGTAATATGTGAATTGTATTTCTATGTTTTAATAATAAAATGTGATGCAAACTGCTAAGGGGACATGGGCATAGATGCGGGCTGAATTAATCCACAAGAGAGAGGAGGGTATAAGAGAATGGTCAAGAGGGGGCCCAAGGGGGAATTACCCATGTATATTAATTCAACCCATTTACCTAAATTTGCTATTGATATATTAGCCTTCTAATTTCTTATTGAGTGTTCCCAAAGCCAATCATTGAATATATGTAAGAGGATGGGTGTGAGAAGTCACATCCCATAGTTATTGGACACATGGGGGATGAGTACAATCAGTTTGGGGAAGTGTGTGATTCAAGAAAGTAATCCAAAGAGATAAAATGTGTATGGGAAACAACAACAATTTTACACAATGAGTTTTTGTACATGAACAACAGAGTAAAGAGCAAGAAAGAAAGTTGGGAGATGGAACATCCATGGAGGGTGAATTCTAGAGCATGATGGAGTGTTTTTGGATCATTTTGGAGCTTAATATTGAAGAGTCGAGTTGTTAGGAATGAAGAGTGAACTCTTGTGTGAGTTGCACTATAACAACAAGTGTTTGATGTTGTTTGCTGGTAGTTTTCATGGTATAAAAGTTCCCTTGAGTTCCCATCTGAGAGATTCATGGTTACCTATGCCAGAAATACCCTTATAAATGAATGGGATGCTCGAGGGACTGAGATCAGTGAAGGGGTACATTCCTTGGGTTGAGCAGTTCGAGAGGAAGAGAGTTGGTGGAAAATCGTGATAGTTGTAGGATAATACCAGTGGGTTGTGGGATTTCTGAGCTGTGAGTGGAAAATGAGAGACCACCCTCTTTTCTGGATTACTAGTCTCATCTCAAGGTGATTTTATATTAATATTTGGAACAACAAATCTTTGGTTGAGTGGTACATCCGTCCCAAGCAACTGGTTGCACAAATGTTTCTGAAATATAAGTATTTAATATGTTTTTGTGTTGTATTTATGAGTTAAATTGTTGTGCATAAACTCTGTGTATTTGAGAACGATTTACATTTTATTGTGTTGAGTTGTTTGGTATACATTCATTTAGTTTTATCTTATTGTATACGCATCAAATTAATAGTAACAAACAACAGTTAAATGTGTGGGTTTAACTCATAGTTGGAAGCTACATGCATTAATTAGATATCATTTTTTTTATGAGTATTCTGCACCATAATGTTCCTCAGTTCGGTTGGGGGACGTTACAAGAAAAATTATGAACATTGTCTTGCATATCTTATGAATATGTATGTAATCCATTCTTTGAAGCGATTGCATCCATGAGATGGTAAATCATAATATTTTCCATTTTTTTCAATTGCATTCTTGCTTGGATTAGAGCCCAAAATAGCTATGAGCATTGGCTTGTAGAGTGGAATTTTCATAGTAGGTCAACTTGCGGGAGGCACAAAATTTTGTGCCTCCTGAATGAGTGGAATTTAAACCCGCATGAGATGAGATCTATCACTGACATAGGTAATATATCACTAGTATATCAAAATTTACATTTGCAACAATAGGGGTTTGTTTGGAAAAGGGGAATTTGGACATGTACACATCTGTTGGCATATTTCAAACCTTGGGATCCATTGGGTTCTTTGTAACTTGGTTTTAATTTTGCTAAAATTGTATGAATGGATATTGAGTGAAGAGAATTATTTGACGATCCTCCATATGAGGATGGTTCCATTTTGACAACTTCTGCAAGTGGATTTGGAAGCATTCAAAATAGTGAATTCTAGAATCAACTGATTATAAGAACGCCAATTATTTATAAACTATTTTGGATATTCCACTGGAATAGTTCATCACAACAAATCTGATAAATGAAACTGAAATCTACACTATGAAGGTCATGTTCCTTTAGATTCCAAAATCTTTAGTTACTGATTTTCTTCTTATGCATGAAATAGATAAAATGCGGAAAATAGAGAACAATAAAATACAATCACACACCATCCACAAAATAACGCAAAGATTTTCTCTGGGAAACCCTTACGGGAGAAAACCCAACTAGAAGGTGAGGCTCCTCTGCTCTCTTTTCTCTCGTATGGAAATAATGCAAGTACAAAGGAGAAGGCACTCTCTATGGAGTTACCTAATACATGTCACCTGCTAGGCTACTACAAAACATTAACCCCCTATGTCATTCTCTCTAACTTCCCACTCAAAGTTGTTCTACTCTGCTATGGAACAAAATAAAATAGTGTAGAATGGAACCCCTTCTCTTCCTAGTGGCCCGATAGTTAACATAGCTCGATAGCCATCTAGAGGTAGGGTTTTGACTTCCTCAACCCTCAATTTTGATAGGGTTTTGGACCTTCTAGAATCTTCTTCAAATTACATATGTGTCTATCCCCATATGCGTGAGTAATGGGGGTTGACGTGGTATCCTCTCGTACCATGGTGGTCAACACAGTAGGTCAACTTGCGGGAGGCACAAAATTTCCATACGAGCTATGATTGAGGAGTTTGACCCACCATTGGAAAGGTATCGTAGTGTAGAACATCGTCAAGGTTATGGACAATGGTTCTAGCCACCAGAACCCCCAAACAAATATCATTTAATTCCTCAAAATGCATCTGGAAGGTTCCAGACCCCAATTTTCTAAACTAGACCTACCACTAAAATTTCAATGCAAGATGATTCCTCCATTTTTTTCACTTTGAAGGCATTGAGATGGATGACAAATATATAACGATTCAATCTGGATCAATGAAGTATAAAATATCATTGTCTTGTTAATAGTTGTCATTGATACGCATTGATATTCATGTTAGATAAGAGTATGTTGATTTCCAAGCACACCATAAATTGTAAGTGTCTCAACTGACATTAGTTTAATATCCCACTAATCAATACTTCAAACGTGGAGCCATTGAGAACAAGTAATATTTAATTTTTTGAAGAGATTTTGTTTACAAAAATGCATTCTATTGTCTCAATTTTTTGTTTAGTTCTCAATGGACAAGAGAATTATCCAGAATGGTCAAGGAAGATTAAGCATACCCTAATCTTCAATGATCTTTGGGATGGAATTTTTTATGGAGATACTACACCTACCAAACCTACAATAGATAAATAACTTTCCATATGGATGAATAAATATAAGAAAGCATATGCCTTGATTGTTTCTTCTATAAACGAAGAGGTGAGTCATCAAATCAAATCTATCAAGAATTCTTAGGGTGCTTTGAAGAAGTTGAGGGATTTGTGTGATTCACATTCAGATTTAGATCTAATTCTATTGCATTTGAATCTTTTCAACCTAGAGTTAAAGGATAATGATCCCATGGCTTTAGCATCCAAAATAAAATCCATCATGCATGACATATCTATTTCTATTGTGGAGATAAACATTGCTCTCATGGCCTTCATCAAGGCCCTCTACCCCACAAGAACAAAAAGTTCAAATAGACAAGATGGAGGAGATACAAATAATTTGCATTCAAGTGATGTCAATGATATGGATGTTTCATATGATTCTAAATTGAATTTATCTATTAACTTTGAACCAACTTCCTTTGAATAAGTTTCTTCTCATGGTGAGTGTAAAGAATATATGTAGAAAGAGTATGATTCCCTCATCAAGAATGGGACATGGAAGTTGGTGGATTGTAACACCTTATTTCCCCCGGTTTGTAAATATAACTATATTGGCCAAGAGACTATGGAAAAATCAATATGTGTGAATGTTTGATTTGATGGACCTTTGTATAAAAGGTCGATGAATGTAAATTCTTTTATTTACTAGAAAATAGATCAGTATTGCATGACTGCTGGAAGGGGGTTGTGCTAAGAGAGACCACGGATTCTATGAAAGAGATGGTGAAGGGGACCAGGAATGGTCGCGTTAACCTCCACCAGACCAGTACTTTGTTGGATTTAATTGCTCAGGATCAGAACAACCCTCTGACCCAGGAATGAATTGCAGTCAGGCTAGTAGGTGGGAAGACCTCCTCAAGATTTAATGAGGGGATGAGAAAGACTACCCATCTGTAAGGCTTCCCGACCTGACCACAGATTGGGAATTCGGGCCACATGAAATCTTGTTGAGGAAGGAAAGAAAGGAAGTCATGGTGGGCATAGGAAGACCAGGGGGGGTGAAGAGTGCAGAGACGAGAGACTGATCTCTCGAGTTTGAGGAAGAACTGTGAAAAGAGTTTGTTTTGATCACATGAAATAGAGATTGACTTAGGATAAGGAGAGTAACCTTCATCCCTATCAATGATTGTGTCGAGAGAAGGAGAGTAACCTTCATCCCTATCTATTTCTATGTCGAGAGAAGGAGATTAACCTTTGTCCCTAACTTTCATTGAGCTAGAAGAAAATATTCAATCTCAAAGCATTGTGGTCTAGCTCAGGGGTGGCCAGTGGTATATTCTTTAGGAGTGACTGATCCTATGGTTGGGTGGAAATGGGCACCCCTTTCAGTAGTTGCATCATGTCTTCTAGTTCCGATAAGTGTTTTCATACTTTGTGTATTTAACTAAAATAATGGATGAATGCATGGGTTTATATATACGTGTATCTATAAATGGTTTATGTGTGGAATGGTCATTATATGTGTATGCATTTGCCTCCTTGTGGACTTATGCTTCTAATTGACCATCTATATGTCCCAGTTTATCCTTCGAGATGTCTTGGGATGTAAACCTGTAGGGAGGTTGGGATGGGAAGCATTGCATCAATCTGACTCTGTCAGTCTGGAAAAGATATCTCCATCAAACTCCTTGTTGCACAACCGACACACCATGCCCAAGTCCTTAACAAGTTCATGATGAGGAATATGTGTTTAACTCATGAGAGTTTAGAAGGTCCCATGTGACTAACACCTAGGAACCATGCGTTAAGCCTAAGGGAGCTAAGTCCCTCTGGTTTTGGAACTTCGGAAGTCCAGGACTTCAGAGTATTGTCGGCCCAAATAGTCACAAATAGGCCGAAGTTGACTAAGATTCACGGTTACCTATAAGGTCGATTGAAATTGAATGGTTTCCCTAATAGTTAGGTGAACCTATCTCACCCTCTAAACCAGAATCCAACTCCCCATAGTGAAGTTACGCAAGCCACCGATCGAGAATGTTCAGAGGTCCCCTCAGTCATTGGGTCTACAACGAGAATACTTCGGCGAAGTTCTACTTCAGGAGAGTAGAGATGCTATAGCATCAAATTCCCCGAACGTCGAAGTTGTGAAGTAAAGGAAATCCGTAGATTTGGAGAAGATCATTAGGATCCCCGCCTATCGTCCGATCATCCAGGAGGAGGGACTTACACATGGTACTTCATCGAAGTCCTTCTTCGGGAGAATGGACTGGTAGTGAAGCCAAGACTCCCCAAGGCCGAAGCCACGAAGTGACCAGGACCGTTGATCTGGGGATCCTTCGGGTTCTCTCCTAGTCATCTGATCTATGATGAGGTTAGCCTGGCGTTGACCGCTTTGGGAAAATGAAGTGGCAGTGAAGCCAAAAATCCCAAAGGTYGGAGCTACGAAGTATCTTAGACCATGGATCTAAGGATCCTTCGAGACCCCTCTCAGACGTCGATATACGGGGGAGGTGTGTTGTTAGATCCTTTAGTCCAGAGACTTGGTAATCCAGGGGAATTGAGGTGTGGTGTGTCAATAAGATCCTAAGCCCAAAGTAACGAGAGTCATTGATCCAAGGGAACTTCGAGACTTATCCTGACTGTCAAATCTAGGCTATGGTTAGCCCGGTGTTGACCAAATTCGGGAGAAAAGAGGATTATGCATCGCAAAACCCCTGAACGCCAAAGTTATGAAGCAAAAGAGGTCATTGATCCAAGGGTTATGTGTATGTACCTTGGTCGTGAGATCGGAGGGAATGAAAGATGATCAGTCTGGAGTGATGTGGCACAGTGACATCATCCATGGAGATGTGGAACCAAGTTTCGCATGCCACGTGTCACTTGGATTCGTGCATATCACATACCGTATAGACCCATTGGAACGTGACACATGTCATCCCTGATGAGGGAACATGTCGCCCCTAACCCTTCTATGTGTCATCCCTTGGTATGTGCCCACCTAGACAAAGTTGTTGTTGAAGTGACCGGAACTCCAGGAGACCGAGACTTCAAACTCTGTAGGAATTGGGGTATAGTATTGTAGAGAATCCAAAAGGTCGATGTGTAAGAGTCCATCCTAGCCGTTGACACCAAGAGACACTTGGCACCAAATCCTATACTCCGGAGGAAATCCACTCTAGAGGATTTGAAGCTTGGTGATTTGAAAATCCCTGAAGCCCAGAATAACGGAGAGGATCTCAACCGTCCATCATTTTGAGATGCATGGTGGACGATCTATTACTTCGGAGGATATCCCCTTTGGAGAAAAAGTGGAACAAGAAATCCAGAAGGCCTGGAGCCCAGAGTTCACCCGAGTCGTCGATCTCAGAGGACATGTGTCAGAAGATCTGCCACTCTGGAGGAAGTCTCCTTGCGAGAGTTGAGAACTCTAGAAGTCCGACACGTTGTAGTTCATCGTAAACGTTAGTAGTGGAGGATGCGTGCCCGGAGATCTGATACTCTGGAAGGATTTCACTCCGAAGATTTTCGTGTGTGAAGACTTGGGAACTGTCGAATCTCAGAGTCCCAAAGTGAATCAGAGCCATCAATTCTTTGAGGACACGTGGCGTCGGATTGTGAACTTCGGAGATTTGTCACTCCGGAGGATTCGCGTGGTGGTTGTTTGGAATTTCCTGAAGTGTCGGAGCCTAAAATTGTTGTGGGTCATTGATCTTAAAGGAGAATCATGCATCGTTGATTAGCAAGGGGACATGTGGAAGACGGAGGTCCATTCCGTTAGAAGGCCACTTTGGAGGATTTGTGGACTATGCATGCAGATTCGGTCGAAGCCCAAATTTCTGAATGAAGAGACTGGGGTGTAGATCTCAGTGAGGAACAAGGACCATTGATCCTATTTATGTGGTTCTGGAGGATTGTTTCTCTAGAATAATTAGCCGTAGCGTAAGGTGAGAATGCCCGAAGAGCTTTGGGAAGCCATAACTTGCAACCCGAAGCTCAGATTTGAGCCTGGTAGCAGTCATTAGAATGTTATGGGTAAGTAGAAGAGGATGAAGACCTCAAAAAGAGGATTTGAGATGTTAAGGAGAGTGAAATTTTGATTCCCCATCCTTAAGAAAGATACTCAGGGGTAGGGTGTGTTACATAGATCCTCCATTTGGAACCAAAATAATTGGCTACATGTGGGTCTACAAGAACAAGTACAAATGAGATGGCTCATTTGAAAAGCATAAGGCAAGGCTTGTGGAAAAATGATATACACATAAACAAGGCATAGAGTATGAGGAGATGTTTTCCCACACAAAAAATGGGCTACCATTTGTGCATTGTTGGATTTGGCAGTGCAAAATAGGTGGAAGATTCATCACGTGGATGTGAATATATCCTTCCTAAATGGATATTTGAAAGAGAATGTCTACTTGTATCAACCAGAAGGATTTGTTGTAAAGGGTCAATAACATAAGTTATGAAATCTCATCAATTCTATGTATGGCCTAAAGCAAGCACCTCATGCATGGTACGGAAATTTAATTGAGCATCTTTTGAAGATCAATTTCAAGCGTTTTAATCTTGATGATGTAACTTTGTTTGTCAAGAAAGTTGGAAAAAATGTTGTGTATATTGTGGTGTATGTATATGATATTTTGATAATATGGAACAATGAAGCATATATTGTATCCAAAAAGAAATAATTGAAGTGTAGATTTTAACCTTGTACAATATTGACTAAAAACAGATTTTCAGTAAAAGAACAGAAAAGATACAATGGAAAATACAAACATTACACATAGATTTTCCCCCTAGAAACCCAAACTGGGAAAACCAACATATTCTATATTCATTCATAGTGTTACATTGTTTACATTACAATATACATATAGGATCCATTGGCATCCAAAACCCTAACCCAATGACTTGGATTAGTCAACAACCCTAATTCCTTAACCAGAAATAGAAAACCATCGGCAAAGAAACCATGTGCTTAAAAACCACCTAAATATGTGACACATTTCCCGAGGTAGAAATATTTTTCTCGGGGGCGCTGCCCCCAAACCCCCGCGCGGGGGGCATTCACCCCCTTGCGCTCCTAGCGCAACGTAGACACTACTACTCATGCAAATAATATAACAGATACCAAACAGGAAGAAGGGTTTTGAGATGAAAGACATGGGACATATTCACTACTACTTGGGTATTGAAGTAACTCGGAATCCAAAGCATGTACTCATCTCCCAAAAGAAGTAGATTAGAGAATTGTTGAACAAATGTGACATGGTTAAGTTTAATCATCTCTCTACTCCAATGGAGAAAAAATTGAAGCTAACATAAAAAAAAAGGGAATGAATTTGAGGATGCAACTAAATATAGACATCTTGTGGGAGTCTTATCTACCTTACTAGTACCAAACCATATATTTCATTTGTAGTTGGGATCCATTCTAGGTTCATGAAAAAATATTATGAAGGACATTGGTGTGTTGTAAAGGGAGTTCTAAAATGATTGAAGGAAACTCAAGACTTTGGGCTCAAATACTGTAAGGTGGAGGACTTCAAACTAGTTGGACATACATATTTAAACTTTGATGGGGATAAGGATAATCGAGTGTCTACTTCAGGATACCTCATGAGTCTTGGATCAATAGTTATCTCTTGGAGATCATGAAAACAATATATTCTATCATATTCCACTCCAGAGATAGAATATGTGGTTGTTGCAAAGGAAACAAAGGATATTGTGTGGATCGTGAAGAAACTAGATGATTTGCAGGAGAAACATGTAAATGTTACTCCAATCTTGATTGATAACACTTAAGCAATCAAGTTGGCCAAGAATTATATATTTCATGATCAAACCAAGCACATCAACATGAAGTACCATTTGATTCCACATCATGTAGATGCCCAGACCATTCATCTAATACATTGTTCCACAATTGAGAAAATTGTAGACATCTTCACCAAAGCATTTGGAAGAGAAAAGTTTGAAAAGTTTAGAAATATGGTTGGACTTAAGGGGGGAATGTTAGATATCCAATCCTTGGGATTATTGTATAATTGTAAATATTTAATCTAGGAGAAAATGAAGAGTCGCGGGTGAATAGGAACATTCATGCGACTTGTGGGAAGATGAAACCAAAGGTTATCTTTGTGTGCGTGTGTTTGTTTGCGGCTCTCTTTAATAAAAAAATAATAATGCATGGAGTTATTCAATGCCCAACCTATCCAAAATAAGTAAAAATCATTAACCATTTAGACCATTTTATTAACAACAATATGAAAATTAATTTGTACTTTTTGAAAATAACCAAGAATGCCATAGTTTAAATCAATTGAGCATTTGATAATTGGAATGGAATAAATACTTTGAGCTTCCATATTTAATTGTGAGTGATTTTTTAAACCAAGAAAAACACTTGGCATACATAATACTTTCATCGTAAAAAATTTTGAACTCCAAATATATCATGCATCAAGAGGGATCAAATCCCTCGAGGTGCAAACCTTTCTTCAATTTTTTTAAATCTAAAAAATGTTTTCGGCTCGAGGGACTTGATCCCTCTTCATCTATGATAGATATGGAATTAAAATGGGTTTACACTAGTTCTTAGTGTGTGTGTGTGTGTGTGTGTGTGTGTGTGTGTGTGTGAGAGAGAGAGAGAGAGAGAGAGAGAGATTCCATATTGAGTACAAAAGGAATTACACATATCCCTTGTACTGAGCAACACACCATTCAAATATTTTAACCATAAGAACTTTTTAACTTTCAATTACTTTAGTTTTTCCAAGGAAACCCTCGCAAAAAACCCTCTGAGTACTTCCCTGTGATCCATGGATGGTAAACAAGGTAAATCGTTGACCTTGATTATAATTCCTAACCCCTTGGGGATCAAGAGAGTCAAACCCATGACCAACAACAAGTAGGAAATGTCTCACGTCTAACTCTAAACCAATTGAGCTAACCCTTCAGTCCTTTCCAATCAGTACTTTGGTACCATTTCCAATATTCCTATATATATATAGGAATATTGGAAATGGTACCAAAGTACTGATTGGAAAGGAACAATGGATTGGTTGTGAAAACAATCATATCCTACTAGATGAGCTCGTCAACAATCTAAACCAGAGAGGCTATTTTTATTTAAACCAAGTGGGACACAAAAATTATATAACAAGAAATACAAGATGGTCTTCGGGAGAGGATCTAAACTTAGAAGGCCACTTGATTCACTCTCTGAAAAATTAATTTGTCAGGCTCTCAGACTAGAAAGATCAACTTATCTAGTCTTTCATCCCTACTGGGAAATACTCTCCCAAACTTAGCTACATTTCCCAACTCCAAGTTGTCGAGCAAGATCCCCCCTGGTGGGGGAAATCCCTATGGAAGCTATATTTTCCCCATAAATCGAAGCTTGTCATTTGGATTCTCCTTCAGAAAAAGGCCCCAACTTGGGAAAATATTCAGAAATGATCCTTCATAGGCCCAAGCAGATGTGCTCTTTGCAAATCAAAAGAAGAAAATAGCCTGCACCATTTTCTATAATGCCCATTTACAAAATCAATTTGGAGAGAAGTCAATAGTTCTCTTGGACCATCTTTCAATTGGAATGTTTCAAGCCTTTCAGACTCTCTTCATAATTGGATGGTTTATCATTAGAAACAAGGCTATAAGACACTCCCTCTTATCATATGCTGGGGAATTTGGTTGGCTCACAATCACGCCATTTGTTAGGACAAATATGGATCCATCACACCTACAACCATACAATGCCTCAAAATTTTCTCTGCCTTCGCTAAAAAAAGTACATCCTCTTCAACGAGCAATACCATTAGATCTCAATCCATCATCCTTGGACCTTCTTCGAGGGTGTTTCCCAAGGCTCCCCCTCTATAGGAGGAATAAGGGGAGTCCTTCATATTTATGAAAATCTTTCCTTCTCTTTCTCAATTGGACTGGGTGAAGCCACAAACAACTTCAATGAACTCATAGCCCTTTATCTCTTTCTACTCTTGTCCCTTGAAAAAAACATCAACCAGTTGAACATTTATGGTGATTCGTTGTTTTTCATACAAGTCATGAAATGCACACACTTCTTGAGATCCTACACATTGATTCCCTTATTGGATTAAATCAAAAGGTGCTTTGCAGATTTCACTCATATTTCATTTACCCATGTCTATAGGAATTTCAATCAAAAAGTGAATCATCTCTCAAAAGTTGGATTGGATTTGGTCAAAGGAAGATGGAAAATCAGGGAAGAAGGCCCAGATGCCTCCCAGGAATATTTTCACAACTCTTGGACCTTTCTCTAACTGATCTACCTCTCTTTCACATGATTGTTTCTGAATATTAAAGTATTCACTGTAGATATGAAAGATGATTCATATTTTTTTTGTTCACATAAAATATTACTAGTTATTTTTATGTATGTTTTGATGTATATTTTGATGTAAAATACATACACCAAACTCTTTTTGGATCAAGGGGATCCAATTTTGCTCAAAAATGTGAAAAAAACTTCTTTGAGCAATTGTTTGTTGCATATCAGATAYAGAACAGGAATGCCTTGGGCATATACGAATGTAATTTTATTACTACATAAATAAAATTATTGATTTGTTTCCTTAAGAAGAAGAAGAAAAATGTGTGTGTGTGTGTGTGTGTGTGTGTGTGTGTGTGTGTGTGTGTGTGTGTGTTGACATTCAAATAATTTTTTTGTTATTAATATTTTTTAAATGTCACATGTCAACTCAATGTTAAGCGTGAAGGGATTACACATCTCCCTCATAGTGGGATATAGAAAGCACCTAAAAGAATAAATAAATAAATACATGCATGCATACATACATATATAATTGATATTAAAATATTTAATTTATGGATGACATTGAAACATTTTTTTTGTTATTAATATTTGTTAAATGTCACTTTTTAACTCCATGTAAGCATAGAAGTAATTACACATATCCCTCATATACTGTAAAAAGCATAAAATTGACACAATAAGTGGATAAATTTAATTTTTGTAATCATTTTTTAATAAAATTGATAAGAATCTTGTTACAAATTATAGCTTTATTTAGTTGATGAGAATTTTAATCATAATTAATATTAATATATATATATATATATATATATATATATAATTGAAACTTTATTTCATTTAAAATCAATTTAAAAAATTTCAATTTATCCACTTATTAAAGCATGTTTACATGGTTGATCTTTTTGTGTATGTCAGCATTTCTTCAGAAGCAATTATGTGTAGGCCTTTATGTATATTTCTATGAGTATTTCAAGGTTCCTTGTTATAGGTTTGAAAGAACTACAATCTTTTAGGGTTTTAATAATAATCTCCACTTTTTTCTCTTGCATCAGAAACTTTTTTATGTTCTCTACATGATATAAATCATTCCCTTCTTACATGGTCATAATTATAGATCTTCTTAATGAGCTTGGTGTGGGTTATCTCGAGGACACCTAAAAACTTCTAATAGTTGATGATTCCTTTTATGTGTTTGTCTCTCTATTTATTTTGTGCATCTAACCACTAGGGCTTGTAAACAACTCATAGAATTACCATCAAAATTGTACAACAAAATCCCTTGGAGATTACCAAGCCATTGGTCAGTACCACTCAGATTATGTTCATCCAAGTCCTCGACGAAGTCAGATTCAATGAGAGGTTTGAGTAGATGTTGAATATTAAACACACCTTTTCCCACCTACAACATAATTCCAAAATCCTAATCCATTTGAGACAAAAACTATGGTTTGAGTCATAGTACCCACACTTTGGCAATGGAAAGTAATTTGGTATGTATTACAGAGCCAAGACAAAGTTGTTGTACCAAGCAGAGCATACCTGCTAGAGTAGGGAATCTAATAAAAAATTGATTAATCATATTGAAGGGTCATGAGGGTTCATGTAGATGTTAAGGAAGGAGGGCGTGTGTCAATAGAAATCCCTCAGCAGGTAACAAATGTTTTCCTTTAAGTTTGTTGAGATTTACTTGCCATAAAATAACATTAATGGTGTAGTGCTTCAAGGTTTATATGAAAAAAATGATTATGTGATTTCAACAGTAGAGAATTGATTTCAAGGATTGATTTGGACCCTAGAGGCTTTGGAACAAATTTCGACCTATGCAGTTTTCCTCATGTTCCCAAAAATAACACTTCTTGTCACGTGATCCATAAAACAATAGATAGAGTGTGTCAAAAAATAATTGAAATAGGAATAATCAAACAATTGTACTATAATACAATATTTTTTCCACTAAAGAGGGATTTTTGTAGAAGTATTATTGAACCATATGGAAATCGGTGGCCACCCACCTATTCCACTGGCTCAAAACGGGGTTTTCCACCTTGGCAATGTTTTCAGGTCCTAAACTTTCGGGGTCATTTTGAGGCCCTAAACAACATTTTTAGGGGCCGCCACAACCACACCATAGGATTTAGCCAAAGTACGATGGAAAAATGTGTAGTCCTCGGATAGACCTTTCCATCAATATATCGTGCGCCCCAAATGGAGATCGTATGCAAAAGTTACGCCTTTGGGAAATTGGCGTACCAACTACCCCCATCAGGGCCCACAAACCTTTTGGTGTTTCATCTTCCGAGGTTAGGGTTTTGGATTTTATTTATGTTAAAAAGGTCTCTAGAGCCTCATTGTAACCATCATCATCTTCTTGCAAATGAGTGTAGCCATCACATCTCTTCTTAGATATAAGTTTCCACCATTCAAGCGAGTCATTCACTCTGTAATTTTACAGTTTATGTATAGTCTCTCATTAATTCAAATTGTGCATTGTTGCATCTTTGTGTTTATTGCAATATCTCTTTATATTTCATCGTTGTATCTTTGTCTTCATTTTCTTATGAAAATAATCTAAATCAGTGGTATGAGAGCATGATACTCCTTTTTGTTTCATAGTGCATGTCCCCGACAAGGTCAGGGTATAGAGAGTTGGGTCTTAAGCTAGTTTCTCTTTAGGACAACTGCTCTCACTAGCCCAAGAGGCCTCCCATGGCGGAAGATAATAACGAGCGAGAAAAATATCCCATCAAGTTGTTTCTCACAGAAGCCCTCACGCAATAGAGGAATGAGATGTTGGATAATTTTTACCAAATCCTTCAACGATTTTCGACAATAATAGGCGCATATTCATCAAACATTTTCTATGGAGATTCTACCCCATTCAAGGTACAAGTTAATTTTTATATTCATGTATTTGAAGGTCATATCGATGCAGATGCTTTAGAAAAATGGTTAAATTTGCTAGAAGGTTATTTCTCTGGTCACAATATTTTTGACAAATAAAATATCACATGTGCGCTCCTTAAGACTCTCCCCCATGTCAAACATTTGTGGGAAACTTACTAGGAGAAAAATTCCACAGAGGATTCTAGAATATTTAGGGTCGAGCCCACTTGAGATTTGTTTATGTATGCAGTCAAGGAGAAATATTATCCTGTGGGAAACTATGATGAGCAGTACATGAGATGGACCACACTGCATCAAAAGTGGGACCAAACAATGTTGGATTTCACAAATACCTTACATACCTTGAGCACCAGGTTGGGTATCAAAGAATCTAAGTGACATCTGGTTCTGAAATACTGTGGGGCTCTACACAGGTACATCCAAACCAAAATGGAGTTTCTGTAAATCTCAACACTGGGAGACGCTTATATATATGTTATACAACAACCAAAATATGGTAAAGGACGCCCTAATCCATAGAATATCCAACCTCAATACAACCAATCCAAGCCACGGGAAAAGAAGAGAAACGGGAAGAAGAAGAAGGACACTGGGAAGTGGTGCAACTTCCACAAAATCTATTGGCACAACACCGATGAATGTCGCTCTAAACAATCATTGGTGGTTGAGATCAAAGAAACAGAGTTGAGCCCTGATTTAGACTCTAATTCAGATAATAATAAAAGGAGATGGATAATCGATGCAAAACCCACTGCTATTGTCACGACCGTAACAATCCAACCAGAAGAATTAGAGGATCATGAAGAGGGGGAGTGCCTTTTCCATTCACATATGTGGGTGAAGGGAACCCCACTACATTTTATTGTTGATAGCATAACCTAGAAGAACCTCATCATAGTCGAGGTCATCAATCAGATGGATTTTCTTATAACACCACACCCGCAACGATACAACATCAGTTAGATTCACTAGGAATGAGATCTTCATGTCAAACAGGAGTGTCGCATGTCATACGGAATAAATCCCTTCAAGGATGAGGTACTATGTGATGTTTCCCCACTGGAATTATGTGATGTTATTTTAGGCCAGCCATAATATGGATTCATCATGTTGTTTATGAGTCTCAACCCTATAGCATCATTGTTACTCTGGGGAGTCTTCCCTACAGGATACCAGAGATATTTATGACTATTTTCCCTACAAAACAGTGTTGCAAAGTGATATCTCATACCAAAAATTTTACCCTCTTCACAACCTGGTCATAAAATAAGGACACTACAACCATTTTAGCCTCATCCCAAGACCCTTCTATCCATCAGAAGAAGATCAACAATATTGTAGAAGAGAACCAAGATATTCCTACTACACCTATAGGGGTACCCCCAGACTGCCTAGTCAAACCAAGTTATGATAAATACCTTGATGTTCTTCATGATGCATATTCACCGACATATTCCTCTCACACTCAAACAAATAATGCATCCAGATTGGTTAAATAGATCCAAACCCTCCAACAATAGGTTCATAACATCTTTCGACAAGCTAAACATGATAGCTTCTTCAGCCAGGCAAGCAACTCACCAAGGTTCAGATTCGTCAAAATCTTCCATGGGGAATTGACGCAATGGATACCATTGCTTTGTAAGGGGGTAGAATTGATCTAGGCAAAAATCAGTGGCCACCCACCTATTCCACTAGCCCAAAACAGGGGTTTCCACCTTGGCATTATTTTCTACAGTTGTTCGAGTCCTAAACTTATGAGGTTGTTTTGAGGCCATAAACAACATTTTTAGGGCCCGACATAGTCACACTTTAGGATGTATTCAAAGTGTGACTGAAAAATGTGTATTCTTAGAATATACCTTTCCAACTAGTTATCATGTGCCCCAAACAGAGATCGTATGAAAAATGTATGCCCTTGGGAAGTTGATGTACCAACTACCCCCATTGTGACCCACAAACCTTTTGGCATTTCATCTTCTGGGGTTATGGTTTCATACTTTATTTATATTAAAAATGTCTCTATAGCCTCATTGTAACCATCATCATCTTCTTGTGAATGAGCGTAGCCATCACATATCTTCTCAGAGATAAGCTACCACCATTCTAGCAAGTCATTCACTCTGTAATTTTACAATTTCTGTATAGTCTCTCATTAATACAAATTGTTCATTATTGTATCTTTGTGTTTATTGAAATATCTCTAGATATTTCATTGTTGTATCTATGTCTTCATTTCATTCTGAAAATAATCCGGATCAATTATGTGCAAAAAGGCATAGATTAGGGTTGCATTAGCTAAGATTCACTGGTTGGTTTTCATATCCTAGTGATGCCCAATTGAATTCTGTAAGTACCAATTACTTTTCCAAGGGCCCCTGTCATAATTTTTCTCCTAAATTACACGGTTTGAGTGAAATTATTGGAGATGAAACCCTATTTTATGTGGCTTTTAAAAGTTTAACTAAAAATAATTATGAGTGTATAGGATGTAAACAAAATTAAAAGCAAGTGCAAATTTATAAAATTGAATTTAGTTTTTGAAATTGGTGTTTAAAACCCTTATATTCAAATCATTACCAAATTTACCTATTTTTCTCATGTACCCGGTTTCCAGTGATATGTGTAGATTTAACCTTGTGCAATAAATTAATGCAAACATATTCTTAATAAAAATAGAAAATATACTATCACACACACATTACTCTGATATTTTACCCTAGAAACCCAAACCAGGAAAACCAACAATATGTTTACTGTTGCACCTCTAATTATTTATTCATCATATATCTTCATTGTTTACATTACAATATATATAGGATCCTGTGACATCCAAAACCCCTAATCCATTAACCTGGATTAGTCAACAACCTGAATTCCTTTACCAGAATTAGAATACCATTGTCAAAAACCATGTGTCGAAAAACCACTAAAAAATGGACGTTGCAACCCCCTGCAATCATGTTGCCAAGGGTCTCTTCTGCCACCCCCCCCCCTCCCCCACATATGTGATGCAACACAGACATCAGGTTTTTTCGTGCAAAGAATATAACATACCCAACATTCTCCCATTTGTTGTTTTCTTTGTATACGTGGGGTTACATGATTACATAGTCAACAATCCAGAGAAACAATGCCCCTTGTTTTTCTACATCAAGAGAACTTCTTAGTGCTCACAAACTTTGTCAATGAATTTGAAACATTCTTCAAAGTTTCCAGCTTCATCAACAACAACTTCTTTTCTTCAACCATGTCTCTCGCAAAGTGATACTAAACATCAATATGTTGTGTCTTTGAATGATTAGTCGAGTTCTTTTACAGGAAGATTGAATTATGACTGTCAAAATCTATCCTTATGTCTTGTTGTACCAACCCAATACTTGAACACAATATCTGTAACCATATTGTTTCCTTTCGTGCATGAGTAGATACCATGTATTTAGATTTTGTGGTTGGGAGTGTCACTACAACCTGTATTTTTCTCATTCAATTGATTGCTCCTCCAAACAGGTTAAACACATACATTCTTGTAGATCTTCTACAATCCATATCTTCAACCCAGTCTGTACCAACAAACCCATGTATGTACAACACTTTATCCAATCTCGGTCTTCCTTGGTAGTACAATCCATAACTAGTGCCACACAAATACCTGAAAACCCTCTTTACTGTTGTTCAATGCTCCTTCATTGGTTTTGACATATACCTGCTCAAAACTCCCATTGTGTGTGCAATGTCTAGTTTAGTACAAACCATTGCATACATCAATTTTCCAACCACACTAGCATATGGAACATGGGACATGTCATATTCTTCTTCTTGTGTCTTACGACACTGATCCACAAATAACTTTCAACCTACAAGAATATGAACCATAATCGGTTTACATTCTTGCATATTAAATCTCTGCAATATTGTCTTGACATATTCCTCTTATTTAACCAAAGTTTCATGTTTTACCGATCTCTTTTAATTTCCATGCCCAAAATGAAATTTGGGCACCAAGATCCTTCATGTCAAATTTAGAGGACAACTGAGTTTTCACATCCTAGATAATCTCCCTGTCATTTCCTATCAACAACATATCATTCACATACAAGACCAACTAAATGTGATGATCATCGATTAATTTGAAATACACACAATGATCCACTTTTCTCCTTGTGAAGCAAAGTCCCAAGATATAAGTATTGAATTTTTTATACCACATCCTTGGTGATTTCTTTAACCTATACGGGGAATTTTTCAGCTTGCATGCTAGCTCTTTCTTTCCCTTCACAACAAATCCTTCTGCCTACTTCATGTAGATTTCTTCTTCCAGATCCCCATGTAGGAATGTTTTCTTCACATCCATCTATTCTACATCAAAATCAAAAGCAGTAGCAACAAACAAAAGAAATCTAATAAAATGTAACTTGACAGCAAGAGAAAAAAATTCACCAAAGTCAATTCCCTCTACCTGGGAATAACCTTTTGCTAATAACCTAGATTTGTATTTCTCCACTTTTCCTTCTGCATTCAACTTCTTCTTAAACATCCATTTGATGCCAATGGGATTTCTTCCAATTAGAAAATCCACTATATCTGAAGCCTCATTATTGTCCAAGACTACCATTTCTTCCACCATGGCCTTTTTCCATAGTTTTCCATCCTCTAAATCCATTGCCTCCCTAGCAGTTCTAGAATCATCATCAATAATAAACTAAGAAAATTTTGAATGGAAATCAGGTGGAGTATACCTTTATGGTTGCCTTCTTTCCCAAACTGATCTCCTCAATACTAGAGTATGAGAGTCTTCTTCTTTTGATTTATATTCTTATGTAGTGTATGATTCATTATCCTTCAACTCAAACTATATTTTCTTTCGTTCTTCCTCCCCTGGTAGGACTTAATGTTTGACAACATATTTTATTTCTCTAAATACCACATCTCAGCTATACACTACCTTCTTAGTTTCTGAGTTCCAAAGATTATAACCTTTGAGACCATATTTATACCTAATAAAAATACACTTTTCAGCATTTGTATCTAGATTTCTCTTGATTTCCTTTGGAACGTGGACATAGGCACCACAACCAAATACCCTAAGATGTTGATGTAGCCAAAGACTAAGATTCATTCACAAGATCAAATCAACCATGAAAACACAGGAGAATGGAAAAATAATTATATTTTATTCCTTCTCCATCTTAACTATTACAATCAAAGTTCAACCCCTTACAACTACTATCTGGGATTTTTGAAAACAACTAATTTTAGAAAAACAACTATTTTTTAGATAAACAGCTAAATTTAGAAAATTATCGTATGACTCTAAAATTGTCCACTAACTAAGAGATAACTAGTATGACACTATTTGTCAACTCACTTTTCTGATAAAGATCATAAACTAAGAGATAACTGATAATTGAAAAATTAAAAATTCCCGTAAAAACACTAAAACCCCAATTTGAGGCCTTATATGAAGGAATTTGGCCCTGAAAAAGTGTCGAAACAATGTCCAATCAGATAGATTTGATCGGAATGGAACTGAACTCTTTGAGACGCAAATCCTCTTAAAATTTCATCCCAAATGGATAACTGAGTCAAAATTTATGACCCTCGGAAAATCCCCAAAAAATACCTGCATCAAATGTGTAAGAGAATTATTTTTACCAATCCATACCTTGTGTGGATTCTTTTCATATAACACTGATGAGGGTGATCGATTGACCAGGTAACATGCAGTACCCACTACCTCTACCCAAAATTCTTATCCTTACCTTACACCACTGAGCATGCTCCTTTCTTTTTCCATCAGTGTATTGTTCATCCTTTTTGCAACCCCATTCCACTGAGGTGTGCATGCAATAGTATTCTATCATGCTATACTACACTTCTTACGGAACTCTTGGAATTAATTTCCATAGAATTATCCACCATTATCTGTCCTCGGAACCTTAATTCTCTTCTTTGTCTAATTCTCAACAAGAGATTTAAACTCTTTGAATTTGTCAAAGACTTCAGATTTCTTGCTTAGGAAATAAATCCATGTATTCCTCAAGAAGTCAGCTATAATTGAGACACAATACAAAAAAATTCCTAGTGATGGAACTGACATGGGTGCAAACGCATCATTGTGCACCAACTATAAAATTCCCTCTTCCCCCTCATTGCATAAGAGAGTATCTTACCTGAATTTTCTTCCATATACACAATATTCATAGAATTAAAATATAGAGATAAATTAAACATACCTTCAACCATAAATTTACCATGTAGTACTCTAAGGCCCTTCTCTTTGATATGTCTCAGTGTTTTGATGGCACATCATAGTGTTTTCTCCAAATACTATAGGATTTTTTTCTTCTTCAAGTCCAATCTCAGGAACAACAGAATTGGTGCACCCGTCACTAGTAGTGTGTCCTAACATCTTATATAGGGTTCCAACCTGAACTCCCTTCAACAACACCATTTCCCCTCGAACCATCTTGTAGGTTTTTTTCTCAAACATTGTTTTTACCCCTACATCATCCATTTTTCTTATAGAAATAAAAAATTTGGCCAACCCTGGGATGTGCATAACACTAGGGAGTGTTCTAATCATTCCACCCATGAGCTTCAACTTGACTTTTCCTCATCATATGATTTTGGTTGTCAAATCGTCTCCTAGGAAAACGTCACCTCCATCATACATTTCATATTAGTAGAACTACTTAGTGTGGGGAGTCATATGAAAGGATGCACCTGAGTCAGCCAGTCATTCCTCATGATATACATGTGTGCTTGAAGAATCCTAGTACAGATCCCCTCCTTCATCCATGGAGGTTTTTTCTTCTGTAGAAGTAGCATCTTCAATTCCCTTCCCTCTCTCAACACTTTTGGATCTACATTGTTTCTTGTAGTTCCTTTCTTTTCCATATCTCCAACATACCTTTACAAATTTTCCATGAGATTTAGATATTCCCCTATAATTAGATATCCCACTTGAGGACTTAGATATATTTCTTTCCCGAGAGCGTCCTGTTGCAAATAAGGCATCTATGCTCTGGCTTTCCATATTTTTCCACTTTAGATCCTCTAACAACAAGGATGAGACCACATCATCGAAAGTTAAAGTAGTTGAAATACTACCTATGGCCACAACCAAACTATCCCACAAGTCTGATAAAGAGAACAATAGACGAATACACTTATCTTCATCATAACTCTTAATATCAACAGAGAATCACTGACTTACCACAGTATTGAACGCATTCATATTCTCTATCACCAAGTCTCCATCTTTCATCCTTGGGTTATACATCTTCTTTTATAGGAAAGATTTGTTTATTGGGGACTTTGATTGATAGAAATCCCCTAATGCATCCCATAATTCCTTAGTTGTAGCTTCCCCTAACACATTCATTAATATTTAGTCTAAGAGACACAACCGGATTGTGCTCTTTGTTGGAAATATTTTTATCATTGATGTCAAAGACAAGGAGAGACTACGGATGTCCAAGATAAGTATGTGCAGATATTCAAGATCAACAGTGTATATCAATTCTGAGATCAAAGTTTCGCAAAGACAAGGTTCCATATCAGCCTCGATGTTTGGAGGAAAGCCATAGTATTTGGTCGATAGTCGATATTCCAGTGTTCCAATACCCTGATATCAAGGTTCCACAAGCAAGGTTTCATATAAGGCCTCAAACATATCTATAAAGTGCATGTGTATTGAATCATGATATCGAGATATCTCGATATGTGATACTCTGATATCTAGTATATCAAGATGTCAAAATTGTTTAAAACTCCATCATATTTCAATACTCCGACACCTAATGTTAAGAACCAAATATCAATATAGCATAGAAAAACCTCAGAATAAGTACTCAACGCCTATAAAAAGAGATAATTTCAGATAATAAGCCTCTTTGAGGGGGCAACCTCCTTTTACCCCACATAAATGTTCAAGTACAAGATGATTCCAAATGAAAATGTCTCCTTGGTATATATAGGAGACTAGGAGGTATAATTAAAACTAATGGAATAAAGCCGACATAAATAAAATAACATTAC
>SNQJ01S0001230.1:294253-319618 GCA_010110895.2 Picea sitchensis
ACCATCCATCTTTGCCTCCAACTTAGCTTCCATCTCTTGTAGTTCATCTTTTGTTACTATCTTATTTTGTAAATCATTTATGTCCCTACGCATTTCTTCACCTTCATCAAGAGTCCAAGTAGGATTGTCTAGAGGCTTATTTGTTGTAGAAGTTCCCTTTTTGGGTAGCATGTTGACCAAGTATCACTTTTGAACCTTGATTTTGAGGTGGTTCTGCTAGACAATCTTTCTTCTGTTGTATCTCCCAAGTTTCAGCCCTTTTGGGTATGAAAATTTATTTTATGTAGTTCTTTGATATTTCTTCTATGTAATGCCACAGGTCTGATCAAAATTGGATGTGCCAAGTGGAATTTAGGGTAACTTCCCCATAATTTGCTGATTTTTTGCCTTTCCAGGAGATCTCACTTGTATAGCGGGCCCCGCAAAAAATAATTGATATAAAATTTTGAAACTTGTACCAAAAATACTGCAGACTATCCACTATTCAATGAAACCAGTCTCACTCAATTTGGATACTCTAGGAAGAAGTTATGATTGTTTTACCTGGAACACCTTCTTGAGACTAGTCAATAGGACTAGTCAAATACCCTATCTTCCATAGGGGTTTCTACAAATGTAAGATGACCCAGAAGCTGAAATTTTTACCAAAGATACCTTACTAATTTTTGTGAATAGCCTTCAGAGTTCAGGGTCTGAAATGTTACAGAAATTTTTTATAGTGATAATTCCTCAATGACTCAGTTTAGGATGATTCCATAACCCTATCTTGCACAAGTTGTATCTTTGAAAGTATAAGGCCTCGAGAGATGAAATTTTAACCCAACGTACCTTTATCTGTCTACTAAATATCTTCCAAGCCGTTCCTTCGGAAACGTTGTACAAAAAAAGTTATAACGAAAATTCCAAGGTGTCTCAGATGTAGCAACGAAACTCTAAGACCTTGAGCTCTGATAGCATATGTTACGAACCAAATATCAATATAGCATAGAAAAACCTCAGAATAAGTACTCAACGCCTATAAAAAGAGATAATTTCAGATAATAAGCCTCTTCGAGGGGGAAACCTCCTTTTACCCCACATAAATGTTCAAGTACAAGATGATTCCAAATGAAAATGTCTCCTTGGTATATATAGGAGACTAGGAGGTATAATTAAAACTAATGGAATAAAGTCGACATAAATAAAATAACATTACTAATGTAATATGCCCCAATTAAGGGGTAATGAGCCAATATTAGGGCTTAACACCTAATACCCGATATGGTTTAGCGCTCATTTTTAGCACATGGTCTTATGTATTGGAGGGTTTAACTCCCATGTTAAAATATGTTATTCCACAGCAACAACGTTTAATGAAGGAATCATGGTGTCGGTGGGATACAATCAAGGAATTCGAGTTGCATCTGGATGAGGATGAGCTTGTTTGATTGAAAGTGAGATGAGATACAGGGATGAAGTTCCTATGAACTTTGAAAGGGAAAAGGAAATACACCTATAGTAAGACAAAATTGTATGTGTTGATTAAGAAGAAGATCGACGGTGATAACCGAGTCATGGAACAAAACTGTGGACCTGGAGTAGGTTAAATCATGGTTGTTGATCATCAGAGATCAAAGACTAAGAGTGAAGGACCGAAGTATATGCTTGAAAGTGAAGTGTTAAAGTTCCAAGGGCCTGATGGGCCAGTGGCCTAATGGTTAACTGGATTGGAGTGAATTCTTGAAAGCACAGTGTTAAATTCTCAAGGGCCCTATGGGTTGGTGACTCGGTGATCCCAGTGGCTTGGCATACCGGATTAGAGTAATAGTTTAAAGGTGCAGCTTTAAATTGGGTTGGTGGCCTAGTTTCCCAGTGCTTCGATGGGTCTGATACCTGGTGCTCTGATGAGTCTGATACCCTATACTCTATTGGTCCCAATACCCAATACTCTAGTGGTCCCAATATCGATGATCAATATTTAATCCAAGACTCATATGATGGTTATTGATATTTAAGGTTTGTGTTGTGTGTATGTTTCAAGATACCAGTGACCTGGTGGCGTTGTTAATCCGATGACCAGTGAACAAATCGCATGTGAAACAGGAGGAAATTGGGACCGGTTACAAAGGAGTTTTTGTAGCCCAATTTAAAGGAGAATCAAGGCATTTGCAGTTGACCCCGTGAGCACAATTTTTGAAAAAAATCTTGGGCATATGGCATCGGTGTATGAAGTTGACCATCCATTAAAATTAGCTTGGCATGTGACTCTGGTCCAACCCAGAAATTTACCTATAGTGAAGCCTATAAATAATTATGCCTTAATCCATTTTAGGGTGTGTGTGTGGTGTGTGAAGCTAAGGATATGAGGTTATCAAGTGCTAGAGAAGGAAAGAGTGTGAGATGTAATCGAATAAGGGTGGTAGAGAGGTGTGAGGCCAAACAAAGAATATTTTAAGTCTCATTGATTGTTAACATGTGGAGAGTTTACTGGAAATTACACTAATGACATAGTAGTTGTTGAAATAATAGATTTATGCACGTGGAATCTTGAACTGAATTTTTTGTACCGATGATAGTTTAAGAAGAATTCAATCCAAACAAACAAGTTGAGGATATTGGTGTCTCCAATAGGTTGGTTCCTACACGTTGTTGAGTTGGTGCTCAGTTAAGAAAATTGGTGTCTCTAGAAGGTTGGTGCCTACAAATATTGTAATTGTAGGTTGGTGCCTACATGTGTTGTTGAGTTGGTGCTTAGGTGAAGGGATTGGTGTCTTTTTCAGGTAGGTACATGTAAACAGTGTAACAGATTGGTGTCTCTTTCAAGTGGGTTCCTATAAACATTGTAACGGATTGGTGTATGTAGCATATTGTTTCCTATGAATAGATTTCAATAAAATTTCCCCGTGGTTTTCTCCCATTTCAGTTTCCACGTTAAATCTTTGTGTATTGTGTATTGTGTATTGTGTATTGTGTATTGTGTGTTGTGTATTGTGTATTGTGTATTGTATGACTGTATTTATTTCTTATTGATTGCTTATGGTTGGTAAAGTAATGAATTGATAATTGTAGTATAGTAATAAAATAAAAGGAAATATTATATTGATTCAAGCAGCNCCCCCCCCCTCCCTCTTAGTATAAGTAAGTGTGGCAACAATCAATATCAAAGCAGGTTCCTTCAAGAATAGTCTAAGCATTGGAAGGTAAATCCTTGCAGCACACATGGATAGACAAAAATATTTCTCTACAAAGAGAGCTCCATTATTTGATGGATCAAATTATGCCTTCTAGAGAATAATAAGGATAACTTACATGATGGCTCTTAGGTTTAACATTTGGAGTGCAGTTAAAAATGGTTACACAACTACAACAACTCCACCTGTAGATTCAGCTGGAAAAAGGTTTAGTGACAATAATGTTAAAGCCATGAATGCAATTTTGTGTGGTTTAGCATAATCTAAATTTTTCAAAGTCATGCATTGTGTTTCAGCAAAAGAGATGTGGAAAAGTTACATAATATATATGAAGGGGATGACAATGTCAAGAAGGAAAAATTACAAAACCATAGAGGCCAATTTGAGAGCCTTAAGATGAAAGAAGAAGAGAGTATTTCAACTTATTTTCTTTATGTGGAAGAGATTGTCAACACCATTAGAGAATTGGGTGAAGAGTTTAAAGAAACCATCATAGTGCAAAAAGTGCTTAGGTCACTTCCCTTAAGATTTGATCCAAAGATATATGCCATTGAAGAAATAAATAACCTAGATGATCTAACAATGGATGCGTTACATGGAATCTTCACTGCATATGAAATGAGGATAGAAAAGGATAAGTAAGAAAATCCATCAAGCAAAGAGGCAGCCTTCAAGGCATAAAATAAGACAAATACCAAAGAATACAAAAAACGTGACAAATCAGATAGTGAATCAGATGCAAAAGAAGCCAACTTTTTCATAAAGCTCAAGAAAGGATCGCGAAAATACAAAGGTAAGATTCCCTTTAAATGTTTTAATTACGGAGAAGTAGGACACTTTGTTTCTAAATTTCCTTATGCAAAAAATAGAAATAGAAATGAAGAAGAAGATTTTGGCTTCAAAAATGGCAAGAAGGGAAAGACTGAAAAGAGAATAAAATTCTACAGACAAAAGAAGAATCTATATACCAATGAGGATAACATGTCTTCTAATGACAGTGACAGTGAAACAGAAGATATTCTCTTCATGGCCCTAGAAACACAGATCGATGTCCTAGAAAATCGAAACATAGATTTAAAAGAAGAAGACAATCCTAATATTGATGTAGAAGTGGATATTGAAGGAGAGCTCATATGTGCTCTAAATGAAATAGAGAGACTGAGGAACAAGAAATGGATACAATAGGAGCAACTGAAAAAGTACAGAAAATAAATACTATGTACAAAAGAAATCTCTAATGAAACTGAAAACAAATTGTCATCGGTCTAAAATATCAAGTAGAAGAAGCAAAGAGAATTGAAGAAGTTTTGAGAGCTCAACTAAAAGAAAAGGAAGGTGCATGCAACAATCTAGAATTTGAAATAGTTTGTCTAAGAAAGGAGTTGGGAAAATCAAATACCATCATGAAATTTGAAAAGCGCTCTGCATCTCTAAATGAAATTCCAAACTTTCAAATATTGTCATTTGACAAGTGTTACGAGGAAAATCTCTCTATGGTTAGGGTAAACCACAACAGATGGAAATGATTGCAGAAATCAACTCTATTCTCAAGTATGCTAGCAAGACAAGATAAAAGGCCTACCTCGTCCAGACATTCGATGAATTCCACCGTTGAGCACTTGACCCAAAGCAATATACCTACAACTAGTCCTCAACAACCAAGCAAAGCAAGCATATGGTGATGATAATTGATATTAGCACATTCAATAACATAATCCATTAATAAACATGGCAAATACACCCATGGAATAATAATTCAAATATTTGCAAGATATCAATTGGATGGGAAAAGAGTATTTATATTAATGTATGATCAGCATAAGTGAAAATGTTGCATACTTACATGTCATCATAGTTTGGAACCGAGAAACTAAGTTCCTTCCAGTTGGGCCTCCACCACTTCAATCCTCCACCAAAGGAAAGCTCAAAGAAGAGAGACAATAGGGTTCTCAATCAATAAGGGAAGAGCTTGGGGGTTGAACATTGTGTTCAGACTTAAAGGACAAAGGGATGCAGACTTAATATGAAGTAAATAATTTCTCCAGAGTAACTTTGCTCTCAAAGTTGAATTCTTTCTCTCCTTTTCCATAGCTCGGAATTGGCCCATTTATAGCCTTCAAAAGGAACTGAAGGGCCGAGTCGGAATGTTTCCATTATATGGAAGGCCAAGGATCATAGATCTCCTGTCGTGACATGGAAACCCGACATTAATTTTTATTTTGGGGCACAAATCCCAATGTACGCAGGTTGTCATGGAGCAGCCTGCGTATACACATGTTGTATAGTAGGCAAGGTGCATACATGTGGAAAAATATCTATTTTTAGCTCTGGAATTTACAAACAGGGATGATAAGTCTTCATAGGGAAATGGAAAAAGGCCTTATGTGCAAGATTGCATAGGGTGAGGCAAATCTTGCTATAACAACAAGACTAGTCTTGGCTACAATGAGAAGAAGGAAACTACTAAATAAGACTCAACCTCCTCAAAATAGTTGAGTGAAGGAAAGACCAAGAGTTATGATGATGTGCTAAAAAATCCTATCAAAGTTGAAGATAATAGGAAGGAAGAATAGGATGTTCCATAGGAGACATATCTTCCTCACAAAGATAGAATCGGGAATTATTTTCCATCAAGATGGAATCATACAATCAGGTACCAAAATAGTTTTATAGCGATTGTTACTCTTGCAATGGTTTTGGCCATAAAGTTATAGATTGTAGAATAAATGCAAAAGGTAGTTATATGAGGCATAACAACAGAGATACCTATGGATTATCAAGGAGAAATTACAACTCATTTTCCCCTCTATTGAATTACAACATTATATGTTATAACTGCAACAATTATGGACATATAAAAAAAAATTGTAGAAGTGATTTTAGAAAAAAAAATAAGAAATAGGAAACCCCAACAATCATGGAAATAAATCAGGAACAAAGGGAACAAAATAAATAAAACTCCTTGATCATACAAGCTACACTACGTGCACAAAATAAAAAGTATGAGTGGTACATTGATAGTGGGTTCTCAAGTCACATGACAGGAGATAAAACAAAGTTTATCACCCTGAAGAAGAATGAAGGAAGTGTCACCTTTGGGGATAGTGGCACTTCAAAGATAGTTGGAAAATACACTCTTACTCTTGATAATGGAAGTGCTAAGGTAGAAAATGTTATGTGTTGAAGACTTGAAACACAATCTTCTTAGTGTTAACCAAATGTGTGATCAAGGACACACTCTCACTTTTGACTCCCAAGAATGTAATATCACAAGGGAAAATTCAGGTAAACTAGTTGCAAGAGCAATCAAAACCCCAAACAATGTGTATATTCTTGATGAGATTAGTGGAAAAAAATGCTTCATGGGGCAAACAAATGAAATCTAGTTATGGAATAAAATAATGGACCATATGAACTTTGACAACTTGGTAAAAATCAACACCAAACAAGCAGTAAGGGATATGCCAAATATCACAAAACCCTCAAACATTATTTGTAAGAAGTGGAAGCATGGAAAACAATCAAGGGTGAGCTTAAAGATAAAGGAATATACAAAATTCAAGCCATTGGAACTTGTGCATGCATATCTATATGGACCAACAAGAACACAAATTCTATAAGGAGAGAATTATTTTATGTTACTTATTGATTATTATACAAGAATGACTTGTTTTTCCTTCCTCGGAAATAAATTTGAGGCATTCGAAAAGTTTAAATACTTCAAATCTTTAGTTGAGAATGAGTCTGACCTGAAAATCAAATGTTTAAGGTCAGATAGTGGAGGTGAGTTTACATCCAATGAATTTGAATAATTATGTGAAACTCATGGAATAAAAAGACATTATTCACCTGCAAGAAATCCTCAACAAAATGGAGTGGTTGATGGAAAAAACAAACATGTACAAGAGATTGCTAGAAAAATGATGAATGAAGCAAGATTATTAGATAATTTTTGGAGAGAAACAGTTTACACTACAATTTACATTCTAAACAAAGAGAAAATCAAGGTTAACAGTGATAATACACCCTATGAATTATGGAAATGAAGACCAACATGCGTCAAACATTTTAGAATATTTGGAAGAAAGTGTTATATCAAAAGAGATGATGAGGATCTAGGCAATTTTGACTCAAGAGAAGATGAAGGAATTTTCCTTGGTTATTCATCAAGAAGCAAAGCCTATAGATATTACAACAAAAGACTACAAAACATTGTTGAAAGTATACATGTTAGAATAGATTAAACAAGGACTCATAAGAACAAACTGCAAACAGAAGAAACTGAGTGCAATAAAGAAGAAGAAGAAGAAGAAGAAGAAGAAAATAAAGAAGAGTAAGAGGAAACAAAACACCAAGATACACATAACCCATCAAGTTTTGTGTAGAAGAACCATCTAGAAGACTTAATTCTTGGTGACAAAAATTCCAAAACACAGACTAGGATAAAATTGGCAAGAACTTATGAACATGTAAATCTCTCCTTGCTATCCAAGATAGAGCCTAAATGTTTTGCAGACCAGTGTTGATAAACATTGGTTTAATGATATGGAGGAAGAGTTAAGCTAGATTGAGAAAAATCGGACATGGGAACTTGTCCCAAGGCCTAAAGACAAAAATGTGATTGGTGCAAAGTAGGTATTCGGAAATAAGTTAAATGAAGATGGAAAAATAGTCAAAAACAAGGAAAGACTAGTTTGTGAGGGATATGATGGATTGGAAGGTATTGACTATGAAGAAAATTTTGCTTCTGTTGCAAAATTAGAAGCCATTAGAGTGTTTTTGGAATTTTCCAGTTTCAAAAATTTTAAATTGTATCAGGTGTATGTCAAGTCAACATTTATGAATGGAAATCTAGAGGAAGAAATGCACATTGAACAGATAGAAGGATTCTTATTATTAGAAAATAAATATCATGTTTTCATCTTGAAGAAATCACTTTATGGACTAAAGAAATATCCTAGAGCATGGTATTCAAGACTTGACAAGTACTTGTAGCAACAAGGTTTCAAAAGAGGAATTGTAGATAGAAATCTCTATATCAAAACAGAAGGAAGATCAATTAATTGTTGTAGTTTACGTGGTTGATATTATATTTGGTGGCAGTAAAAATGATATGTGTAAATAACTTTACAAAGAAATTCAAAAAGAGTTTGGAATGTCCTTGCTTGGTGAACTGTCATTTTTTCTTGGGTCACTTATTACACAATCCAGTAAAGGGATATTTATTTCACAAACCAAGTACATTAAGGAGATGTTGAAGAAGTTTGAAATGGAAGACTATAAACCTTTTAGCACACCCATGATCATTGATTGTAAATTAAGAAAAGAGGATGAATCAAAGGAAGAAAATCAAACTCTATACAGATCAATGATTGGCAACCTATTATATGTGACAACTTCAAGGCTAGATATTACACATGCAATAGGGTTAGTTGCAAGGTTTCAAGCTACACCAAAGGACACACCTATGCAGGCAGTAAAAAGGATCTCTAAATATCTAAAAGGAATGTTGGATTTTGGTTTATGGTATCCCATAAGTAAAAAAATTACTCTGAAAACCTACCCAAATACAAATTGGACAGCTATTGTGGATGAAAGAAAATGCACAAGTGGTGGATCATTCTTTTTAGGCAACATTCTAGTATCTTTGTTAAGCAAGAAGCAATCATCAATTTCTCTATCCACAACAGAAATATAATACATTGCAGTAGCAACATGTTATACACAAGTGCTCGGATGAAACAAACATAGAAGGACATTAAGGTAGAGTATAATCAACCAATATCAATACTAGGTGACAATATTGTGTGACAATACTAGTGCAATAAATATTTCAAAGAATCTTGTTATGCATTCAAAGACAAAGTATATTCCAATCAAATACCATTTATTAAGAGAGAAAGTCACAGAACAAAATGTCAAGCTAGAATATATTAGTACAAAGGAACAGACTGTTGATATATTTACAAAACCTCTTCCTAGAGAAATATTTGAGTATCTCATATAGAAACTAGGAGTGATACATATGTCATCCAACCACTAAAGTGCTTCAAAAGAAGCACAAGATCAGGGGGATTTGTAGAAAGAAATAAAATTGTTGGTTGAAGATATGGAGAGTAAAAGAGTAGGGGGGGAGGAGGGGGGAGGATTCCTTTGCCATTGATTTCAAAGGGGGAGACTTGCAAAAAAAAAAAATTGAAGCAAATGTGGAAGCAGTTAACTTGGATGAGAGAAAAATTGTGAAATTCATCAAGTTTAAGAGAGACACTTTGTGAGATCTATAGTCACAGCAAATTGGGGGAGTATCATAATTGACTAAGGGTTTCCATCAATGACAAAGGGGGACATTGTTGGAAATATTGTTGTAATTGATGTCAAAGATAGGGGGGAACTACATATGTCCAAGATAAACATTTTCAAATCTTCAAGATCAATGGTAGATAACAATTTTGAGATCAAAGTTCTGTAGAGACAAGGTTCCATATTGCCCTCATTGTTCGGAGGAAAGCCCTGGTATTTGGTCGATAGTCTATATTTTGGTGTTCTGATACCTTGGTATCAAGGTTCCACAAGAAAGGTTTCATACCTATACTTGGAAATATCTATAAAGAGTATATGTATTGAATCATGATATCTTGATATCATGTTGGCCCTTGACCAAGTTTTGAGGACCCTTGGTCATTTTTGACCATTTTGTGACTTCGACAGGCTGTCGAAGGTAGAGCGCAAGTCAAAGCGGAGATCGTGGGATCTTGGCCCCTTTTTAGGGATTTTTAGGGTTTTGGGCTTATGTAATGGGTATGGGGATGTCGGCCCATGGGTTTACCCATGCTTAAGCCTATTTTGTAATGAATAAATAGAATTATAGGCGATGTAATAAGTAGTGACTAGTCAGTGTGAGCCAGTGTTGCTAAGTGCAAAAGTAGATCTGTGTGATTTGGCTTTGTGTGCACTGTGTGAGACTTGCAAGGCTAAGTGCAAGCGACTGTAAAAGACTGTGTAAGGCTATGTGCCTAGATCTACTCAGGGAAGGAGGATCTGGCGAGGTGTGCGGATCTCCTATCCTCTGCGGAGTTGATTTGGAGGCTTTGTGCATGTAAAAATAATGAAAGAAGCTAATAAAGAAGATGAAGAGTTGGTGAACGTAGCCCCAGGGAAGGGGTTAACCACGTATATCTTGTGTTATGAATTCTTTGTGCTTTATGATTGCTCTCTTGTTTATGTGATTCAATGCTTAGTGTGGTGTTAGATGATAGATGAATTTGATATGATAGCTTAGTGATGAATAATGTGAACGAATGCTAGATCTGATATATGTTGGTATGCTTAGTGCTTGAACCCATTGGACCTGTGTGAATGTTGCGTTGATCTATTGTTAGGGTTTAGATGCATTGTGAACTAAGGCTGAATATTAACGAAATGTAATTACTAAGTGCTTTGTTAAGGTGTTACAATCACAGATATGTGTCCCAACTAAGGTTGCATACATCTAAATCCTGCAACCACCCCTGCCTCTACCTCGGGTGGGACTTCATCTGCTTCGCAGGTGTTCCCGAAAGGGCTGGTAGTTAGGGTTTTGTTGGTGTGTTGTTGTAGCGTTGAACCCCAGGTCTGCCTCTGTGCCAACAAATGGTTCTGTTGCCATGACCTTAAAGTGTGATTGTTAGGAACTGAGGAAGAAGAAGCTATGTGTGAAGATCTGACCTGAAATTGTGATTGATGGGAATTGAGGAAGAAGAAGCTCTGTGCAAAAATATGACCTGAAATTGTGAAAGCTCTGTGTGTGGATTTGTTTCCCTGGTGCGCAGTACTCTACTTGGATTGTGAAGCTCTGTGCTAAGAAGAGAATTTCGATCTGAAGAAAAGAGGTAAGATCTTGAAGCTTTATGCTCTGAGAAAGGTAATAATAGTGATAATTTTTTATTGAAAAGGTAAGATAAGTAGAAATTCTTGTTTCAAAAATATGGATCTAGGTATGTTTGATAAATTTTGTCCTAGCCTGAAAACTAGGGCACAGCTAGAAGAAAGAAGATTTGATATGAGTAGATCTGATAAGAATAGTGAAAGATATGTTATTCCTATGCATAGAAAGAATGTTTGGACTAACAAATGGATGCAGGATCCTAGAAATAATTTTTTGCAGGTTAGCTACCATGATCCTAGTGCGCAGTACAGGAAAGGATGGGGATCATTTAAGAGAAAGAGAGGATTAACTATTTGTTACAGTTGCAGAAGATCGGGACATCTTGCTAAGGAATGCCCTGGTAGAAGACCCAGTTGTCTTTGTTGTAAAGCTATGGATCATAAAGTTCTGGATTTCCCTAGAATTATTGCTAAGGTTGAAAGAATGAATATGAGACAAGAAAACCATGAGGAAGGTCAAGAAACTAAGATCATGGAAGAACCCCAGAAAGAATCAGAAACTGTACTATTACAAATGAACGAAACCCTGAATGATCACAGAAACATCAACTTACCAGAGATCTTCAAAGAAAAATAATGTATAGAAACAAGAATACGAGACTTCGACATTGACTGCGTTCTGGATGAGGAAACACAAGTGAATATCATGACAGAAAGAACTTGGCAAATTTTAGGAAATCCTGTTATGATTCCTTCATTGGGAGGAATAGGATTATTTAGAGGAAAGTCGATAACCCTATGTGGAAGACTTACCCAGATATCTATGAGTATTCATGGAACCTTGATAGAAGAATATTTTGAGGTTGTTAAATTTATTGAGAATAGCGCCCCATTTGATATGTTACTAGGAAAACCTTGCATTGAAAAGGATCAACCCAAAAGAAAAGAAGAATAAGTCTTAGAGCAGAAGAAGCAAGAATTAAAAGATTTCATGACTAGGAGGATCGCACATTTGATTGAAGAACACGAGAACAAGTTGAATTTATTCAGAACCAAAAACTTGGAAGTTGAAGTTGAAAGGACACACGAGAACTTGAGACACCTATCTATACATGAGAGTAGAGCAGCTACAACAGACATAGAAGAAGTATTTCCCTTGAACCCTAGTAAAGACCATCAACAATGCGAAGTTACTATGCCCAGAGAAGATCAGAATCAGAATGGAAAGAGGAATATCGAGATGAAGATCACAGGGAAGAATGCTAGAAAGCTCAATAAGAAGAAAGCAAAGATAGAAAAGTTACAGAAAGTTCCATAAGGAAGGATTCCAGAATCTAAACTTCGTCGGGATACCAGTATAGCACAGCATGGCACTTCGCCATGGTGAATCAATATGACCATTGGAGGCATTATAATTGTAGCCCGACGACCCGAACGGTTAGAACTACAGTTATGGCCAGAAAATTCACCATCAGACCGTTGGGACCGCGCCGTAACGGGTAGAACTGCATTAATGAAGGTTTCTCATCCATTGGAAATATTTGTTGCCTAGTTTTTTACTTATTCCATCAAGCCTTACACCGAGGAGGTTAACGCATGCGTTAAGCTGATGTTGTCATGATTCCACGGTGGTTATTTGTGGTTGGACAGACGTATCACTGTCGATATGGTGTTGATCCATAGGATCACCAGACTGAGCATGCAGGGACCATACCCACAAGACTTCTACCTAGGAAAATTTGTATACCGCGGCTTAGCACAGACGATTAAAGAAACATAAGATGATGTTGAGAAGGGGACGAGAGGTTACAAGGTAGCCTCCATCCAGAATGGTGCAGTGCACCTAGCATGACAATCAATTGCAGGAAAGCTAGTAAGAAAGAACAAAACCACACAGGTTACAGGGTTCGTCATTGACCTCGCTAGGAAATGCGTGGAAGGCCTACAGATGAACTGGGTGAAGTACCTAGTTAACCAACTCGAACTGGATTGTCGTGAAGCTCAGGATCAAGGCTATGAGTTTCACTTCAGTTGGCTCCTGATCCTCATCGCGTTTACTTCTTGGGATATGTCTGAAGGTGCGACCTTCCCTAAGATCAATCCATTCAAGCCACTCATTATGAAGTTCACCACGCTCTGATATTCGATCGATATGGGAAAGCAGTGGCAGTGAAACGCAGTATTTCATGCCTACTACCTGTAGCTTAGGAGGGCTATTGATTCCTTCCCTCATATGATGCCAAACACCCTGGACAAGTTCAAGCCTCTCATGAAGCTTCGCGTATATAGGCATTTTATTTATATTACTACGCACGTCGATGAAAGAAAAAAAGAACTTCAGTACTACTACAAGCTCACTACAGAGGACCTGGAAGAAATCATTAAAGACTGACCTGCAGAAGTCCTTATCCCTGCTGACCCCACACATCTGTCTGACCCGGACCTCATTGGAAACCCAGTGGTTACTCACGAAGAGTATGATTCCCCAAGCAGTAGCAGGAAGAAAAAGAAGCAAGATGTACAAGAAGTACACAGTGCATCATAAGAGACTGCATCTGAGTCACCTAGCGAAGGAGGTGATGACGAAGTGAACAAAGAGGAAAAATAATAAGAAGAAGATAAGCAAGGTGAAGTAACACCGCCACAGAACCTCCCTGATGACACTGATCCATCTAAGAAAAGGAAGGTTTCCCCCACGAAAAATTCATCACGGAAGAAGTCCAAATCCAATAAACCAAAGATGCAGAATGTACTCACGGTTGACGACTTCAACTTCATTATTTCAGCTATAGGAGATGTCTCAAAAGATATTTTGCAAAGAAACGAAGAAAAACAAGAAGTCATGTACGATAGAATTGAAGCAAAACTAAGAGGTGTACAACAAGCCCTTTATTCAAGCCGCGTAATGTCCACTGCGCCCCCACCCTCAGAAGAACCAGAGTTGGGAGATGAACCTGCTCAACTCCACAGACTGGCTAATGTGACTGAAGCCCGCCTTCATCAAGCACAAGATGATAAATACCAAGCCACAGCGGCCTTGAAACAAGCACACAAGGAAGTTATAGAGAAATGCAGGATTGTGCAATAGGAGAAGGATGCTCTTCAAGCGAAGTTCGAAGAAGAGAGAGCACAGATCCAGCAGGAGAAAGAAAAGGTGCTCGTGGAGCAGGTCGGAGTAAAAGAAGCAGACAATAGAGCACTTTTCTCTGTGATGGGCTTGGAGAAGAAGGAGGAAGAACCAATATAACACCAAGTAGCGCAGCTCAAAGAAACCATCCAGCAGCTTCAGCATAGAATCACAGACCTGGAGCTAAGAACAGTGCCCAGTACTCCATAGGATGTGTGAGATCAAAGAGAAGTGACTGCTCGAGGCGCAATTGAAAGAATCAAGGGCATCACCATGGAATGTAAACAATTGAGTGATCGTAGTGCCCAAACTTATGAGTGACTCACTGAGGATCCTGAATTGAAGGCACTGGAGTCACAGCTCCAGGAGGCGAAGCAGCAAGCAGAAACAGTACAGTCGTAGTTGAATCCCCTGTCAACCATTGAGAGGATGAAGCAATCCCAAGAACAACGCACTGCCCAGAGGCTCCAACCAATACAGGATGAGGCTTGCCAACTATTCGTAGAGATCGAAGGCAAGGGAGAAGAACTGGAGCAAGTCATCACTATAGCTGAACATCGCTTAGAGGGACCCGTCAATGAAGTAGTAATCCAAGAGTTCGTTGAGCAGGAGGTTGTGTCACAGCAACAGGTCGAAGCCACTCGAGCCAAGCTCGAGGATTTTGAGGCAGAGCTACCCAGATCAGAGTGACTCGGGATGAGTCATAGGTGAGTGTTGGGGGCATGTTGGCCCTTGACCAAGTTTTGAGGACCCTTGGTCATTTTTTACCATTTTGGGACTTCGACAGACTGTCGAAGGCAGAGCGCAAGTCGAAGCAGAGATCGCGGGATCTTGGCCCCTTTTTAGGGCTTTTTTGGGTTTTGGGCTTATCTAATGGGCATGGGGATGTCGACCCATGGGTTTACCCATGCGTAGGCCTATTTTGTAATGAATAAATAGAAGTCTAGGCAATGTAAGAAGTAGTGACTAGTCAGTGTGAGTCATTGTTGCTAAGTGAAAAACTAGATCTGTGTGATTTGGATTTGTGCGCACTGTGTGAGACTTGAAAGGCCAAGTGCAAGCGACTGTAAAAGACTATGTAAGGCTCTGTGCCTAGATCTACTCGGGGAAGGAGGATCTGGTGAGGTGAGCAGATCTCCTATCCTCTGTGGAGTTGATTTGGAGGCTTTGTGCATGTAAGAAGATTGAAATAAGCTAATAAATAAGATGAAGAGTTGGTGGGCGTAGCCCCGGGGAGGGGGTGAAGCACATATTTCTTGTGTTATGAATTCTTTGTGCTTTATGATTGCTCTCTTGTTTATGTGATTCAATGCTTAGTGTGATGTTAGATGATAGATGAATCTGATATGATAGCTTAGTGCTGAATAATGTGAACGAATGCTAGATCCAATCTATGTTGGTATGCTTAGTTCTTGAACCCATTGGATCTGTGTGAATGTTGTGTTGATCTGTTGTTAGGGTTTAGCTATGTTGTGAACTAAGGTTGAATATTAATGAATTGTAATTAATAAGTGCTCTATTAAGGTGTTACAATCACATATCTGTGTCCTAGCTAAGGTTGCAGACATCTGAGTCTTGCAACCACCCCTGCCTCTACCTCGGGTGAGACTTCATATGCTTCGCATGTGTTGCCGAAACGGTCGATAGTTAGGGTTTTGTTGGTGCATTGTTGTAGCGTTGAACCCTGAGTTTGCCCCTATGCCAACATATCCCAATACACAATACTCTGATATCTAGTATATCGAGACATCGACAATTATTTAAAACTTCATCATATTTCAATACTCCGACACCCAATACCCGATATGGTTTAGCGCCCCACTTTGGCACATGGTATTATGTATTGGAGGGTTTAAATATTGATTTAAAATATGTTATTATGTTGCAACAAGGTTTAATAAAGGAATCATGGTTATTGTGGGATACAATCAATGAGTTCGGGTCATATCTAGATGAGGACGAGCTTGTGTGATTGAAAGCAAGATGAGATCCATAGACGAAGTTCCTATGAACTTCGAAAGGGAAAAGGAAATCCAACTGCAGTAAGATAAAACCATATGCATGATCAAGAAGAAGGTCGATGGTGATAATTGAGCCATGCAGCGGAACCATGGACCTAGAGTGGGTTAAATCGCGACTATTAATCATCGGAGATCAACAGTTGAGAGTGAAGGAATGTAGTGAATGATTGAAAGCGTAGTGTTAAATTTTTGGGGCTCTGGTGGGTTGATGATCTGATGGCTTGGTGGTTAACTCGACCAGAGTGAATGCTTGAAAGTACAATCTTAAAGTCTTGAGGGCCCGGTGGGCCGATGAACTGGTGATCACGGTGCCCAATGACCCAGTATACTGAATCAGAGTAATATTTTAAAGGTATAATATCAAAGTAGACCGGTGGCCCAGTTTCCTGGTGTTTCGATGGGTTTGATACCAGGTGCTCTAGCAAGTCCAATACCTGATACTTCGGTGGTCCTGATATCCGGTGAACTTGACCAATCGCCCTTATAGATCGATGGTCAATATTTAATCCAAGACTTATATGATGATTGTTGATATTTAAGGTTTGTGTTGTGTGCATGTTTCAAGACACCAGTGGCCCGGTGGCCCCATTAATCTGGTGACCAATGAACAGATCGTGTGCGAAACGGGAGGAAATTAGGACCGGTTACAAAGGATTTTGTGTATCCTGGTTTAAAGGAGAATCAAGAGATTTGAAGCTGACCCCATGAGCATGATTTTTGAAAAATACTTGTGCATGTGGGCCCTATGCATGAAGTCGGCCATCCATTAAAATTAGCTTGGCGCCTGACTCAAGGATGACCCAGAAATTTCCCTACAGTGAAGCCTATAAATAATGATTCCCTAATCCATTTAAGGGTGTGTGTGTGGTGTATGAAGTTTAGGATATGATGTTCTCAGGTGCTACAGAAGGTAAGAGAGCAAGATGTAATTGTCTAAGGGTGGCAAGGAGATGTGAGGTTAAACAAAGAATATCTGAAGTATTGTTGATTGTAAACATGTGGAGAGTTTACTAGAAATTACAGTAATGATAGATTAGTTGTTGAAATAATATATTTATGCAGGTGGAAGCTTGAACTGAATTTTTTGTACTAATGATCAAGCATATCGTCTATCTAGGGGATGGGGAGTTAGTTCTTGATTGTGATCATGTTCAACTCTCTATAGTCAATACATAGTTGTCATGTCTTGTCCTTCTTATAAAACCTAGATAATAGGAATCATGTAAATCAAGAAACTTGGTTGAATGTGGTTTTCTTATATCAACTCTTGAATTTGGTATTTGATCTCCTCATTTTCCAAAAGAGAACATTTGTGTATAGGGCCATTGGGAAGAGGGATACACAATTTCAAATAACTTACATGATTTACTTGATAATGCATAGATACTCCAACAGCCAAGGTGAAGATGTCTTTTTATTCTTCCACCAAATGATCCACTTTCCTTTACTACATAGAGGGAACCCTTATAGAGGCCTTGGTTGTTGCATTGATTCTCTTTTCTCCATTTGACTAGACCATGAAGAGGACGAATCTCACAAGTGTGAGAGATTATCTTCGTGCACCACTTATCAATTATCAAAGAGACTATGATAGTTGGAGCTCTCTATTATCCTATAAGGCCTAGAATAGTAAACAACATGGTGTTATATAGTTGTCCTAAAAAAAATTGAGTGTGAAAACATCACACAATACCTCATCTTTGAAGGACTTGATGTTGTACTACATTTAATAGTATTGATTGATGTGAATGTCTCATCCCTGTCTCAACCAAGTGATGGTGTATGATTGGGGGTGTAGAGTAAATGGTGGCTTCATCTGCATGAAAACATATGTTGAGATCATATTCTTCTAGATTCCATTATCAACAATGTGTTAAGGGGATTGGATTCCCAAATCTCAATATGAGGGATTAAACCCAAGGAAGAGGCTCAATTAGACTCTTTCATGTTTAAATGAAATAATCCTCTATATTATGGCCCGACAACCTTTCAACGGGCTCTATGTGAAAGGTTTTAAGTTTTCTTTATTTTTTTGTTTTTAATTTTTTTCTTGTTAAGTGACAAATGAAAAGAGGGGGGAAACTAAGTTCAATGAAAGGAAAAGAAAACTATTTATGAGAAATAACTCTCATAAAAAGTAGATGAAAATATTTATGTGATTTTGTAATGTTAAGGATTAATCTTATAGGAAAGATCATTTCTATAGGAATATTTCCAAGAAAAATGAAATGAACAGTTATACAAAAGAAACCTACGAGAAAAAAAAATTTAAAGAAAGATGTCATTTCATCTTAGCCAATTGCATAACTAATTGTATAGCAAAATAAAGTAATAAACAACAAATAAGTTATTACAAGACATAAATAATAATTAAAACATAGACAGAAAAACACATTTACATATTTTCCAAAGGTTTATTAGCAAGCATATCAAATAATGGACCAAGATAACTTGAGCGTAATCAGAAATCCTTACTAGACATTATGAGCAAGAAAATAACAATAGAATAATCCACTCATTAAGTTGTTCCACAATGATTCTTCATCCAAAAAAAAATGGTCTTGGCCTCAAGAAGGATTCTAAATTAAAATTAGAACATTTGATTTACATATTTATACATTCAAAAATTGGTTATGCAAATTGTTTTCCTGACTTAACCCTTAGGTGAGCCAGTGGTTAAGACTTTTATAATTTAATGGTCGTACTAATCCTATTTAGTAAATAAATCATTACATAAATTTAAATGAGGAAATATGTGTTGCTTCTTGGGCGTTTCCAAAATAGGAAGTTCACATTCAAATATTTTAATATACTTTTCTATTTTGGGAAAAATACCCTTCAGTTGAGTTTCCTTACAAACTTCGAAAGTCAAAAAAAATTGAATATGGAAGCACTCCAAGGAAGAGATGGCCATGACCTCTTTCTCATGCCTTTGAATATCTTCCTCAAATTGATTCAAAACATATGTGGCTGGAAGGAAACCTTCAAGAGGACCGAAACTAGCAAGTTGGCATTGTGTTGTGGTATCCTTAATCAAATCATAGATGTTGATACAGGCAAGCCACTCCTCCTCGATTTGTTTATGTGACTCATGTGTGATTTTTACCCAATAATTAGTACCTCTTTCTAGTTCATACAACTTGGTTTTTTCTCAACAACCTAACATCGTGCTTTTCATGCTCTCTGCTCTTCTAGATTTTCTTAATAAAGTTTAGTTGATCTTGAACTTTTCCTTGTTGCTCCTTCCAAATCAAGTTTTATTTATACAATATAGAAAGTTGTATATTAATTCCTACAATTTAAAATCTTTGGAGATAAAATCTCTTTTAATTTGAACATTTATTTTTTCCTCCTCCAATACTTCTTCAATAAAATTGTGTCATGCCCTATGAGTTCTTGTAATGCTTAACTTGTTTTTCCAGTAATGCAATATTTTTTCCAATGATTTGTATCTATTGTGTTTTAGCCTTGGATTTGTCCATGATAGCATGAGATACATTCAAGCCATCTAATATGTGATCACTAAATCTAGCTCTTTTTGTATGTATAATTTTCTCTCCTGTGGTACATGGGATAAAAGTATCTAGGTCCACTTTCTTCATTTTCTGGTTTTGTTGATGATGACTTGCTTCCTTTTGTTATACACAACAATCTCTAAGTTTGAAACTTGTTCCAAGGGATTAGGGATTGATTGATATCCCCTATATAGGATGTTCTTTAGACTCCCTGGAGTTAGAACTTTATCCATAACAATTTATTTACCTTTGCTTGGGCTTGGTTTATGGATAACAACATCCTCCATGGTCATATCTATGAAACTGTTGGGAAGGGGTGCTATTTTTTGTTGCGGTTACTGTTATGTAGGTTTATCTTTTTTTTGTTCTCCATGATTGGATGATTTTTGTGTAACTGTAGAAGTGTTTTCTTGATCTTTTCCTTGGTTAGTTGCTTCATGTTGATTCTTCTCCTACTATTTATTTTTCTTCTCCTCCTCTTCTTACTTTTCCTTTTCCACTGCTTCTAGATTCTCTTTTTATTTTCTTTCATTTTCCTCGTCTACTCTTTGTTCTTCTTTGTTCTTCTTCTTCTCTTCAGCTTCAGCTAACTATTTTTCTTCAAAGTCCTTCAGAGATTTCTCTCTAGACTCAATTGCAATTATTGTCATTAACAACTTTGCTTCTTCAACTTGTCTTGTTTGTATTTCCTCTTATGTATTTTTCCTTAGTTCTTCTTTCTACTTTTGTGTTTTCTCTTTTTTTCCCCTTGCTCTTAGCTCTACCTCTTCTTTTAACCTAGCCTTTTTATCCCTTCTTTGCTCTTATTGTTCTTATTGACTCAGCCATCCTGTCTCAAATTATTGTTTCTTAATTACCTCCATTTGGTCATCTGATGCCATACCATAGAAGGAGTAAAAGTATGAATATTGCAACCTGAATTGCACCTCTTCCCAATCTTTGGAATTTTTAAATGGGATCTAACTCTCCCATTGCTCATGAATGTATGGAAAGGTTAGGGAAACCATATCACAATTTTTAGAGACAAGACCAAATGGATCATGTCTTTGAAGTTGGTCTTGAGGAAACCTATAATTTTGTAGAGCAATGAATCCTATCTTCCATGTTTAGGATTTGACAAACCATAGTGTCCCAAATAAAAATTGTATGGAATGACAATTCTCTTCTTAGCATCCTTAGCTAAAGAGTCAGTAAATCCTTGCAATATAGTTTGGTATATTATTTTACTCAGGATATGTCTATTAGGTACATATTAGGTCAATAGGTGGGGTGTTGCAGTTACACCATAGATTATAATGTTGGTGTATTCTTCTTGAAAGTACCAATTACTAATGCATAATGTCATAGCCTCCTTAGTAAGCCCTGGACATTCTTTGCAGAAGATGATCTTGTAGAGGGGTGCTTAAAGGAAGTCACAAATACTTGCATAATTCTTTTTATATTTGTTCTCCCATATTACTTGGTAATAGGCATGGACTAGAGGTTCAAACATGCGCCAACTCTAATTCACACCGGGGAATATATTGGTTACCTAAACAACATCCATAGATAAGATTCCATGTAAAATGTAGGAATGAGATATATTGGTTCCTTATGTGCCCTTTCTATCATTATGTTTAAGGAATGAGATATAATGGTTGCCTAGTTAAAAACAAAACCAGTAGTAACAATTGTATAAGCCAATGGTAATATCTTTAAAGTGGGTACAATGTTTCTTACCATACAATCAAGATATTAAATCCATTGTATAAACATAGGGCTCCCTTAGGTTTGTAATTGCACACACACCATATATTTTCCCAAAAAATATCTTATCCTCCACCCACCAGTCGATGAGGATTTTCTTGGTGTCATGTTCCTTGTTAAATTGTTCCACAAAACTTGTTAGTGTGTGTCTTTTTGGTTGCAACAAATTGTAATACTTTTCTAATTTAAAAGGTTGGTAAGATCCTATACATCGCCCCTCCTCATTTAAAATAATTGTGTGCTTCACATCTATATGAAAAAATATCCAATCCAAAGCCTCTAAGCAAGGCATGATTGGAGTCCTTGCTCGGACATAGTGTAAGAAATATTTCCTAATGCTTAGGAAAGCTAAGTCATCTACCCTCCTCATCCCAGAATCATTGGGAGGGGTTAAATTTGGGTAATCTTCTTCATGAAATCTCCTATACAGTTCTCCTCATCTTAGGAAAGGGCGCTGGCGCTGACAACGTATATGAGCATCTATGTCTTTGTAAATTTGTCTTACCAATTTTGGTTCAAACCTAGATATCTGAATAACTGGAATGAATTGTTCATAGGAAGATTCAATATTAGATGTATCGGCATCCATTACCGATTTTGGTTCAAACCTAGGTATCTGAATAACTGGAATGAATTGTTCAKGGGAGGATTCAATATCATAAAATTTCTTTTAGGTTTATCGGCATCCATTCCTAAAATAAATTCCATGTAAACTTCAAAGGAGGAGCAATCACAAAGTTCTTGAAATTTGTGCAAAACACAATAATCAACGTGTGGGGAAACTTTGTTGGACGAAAGTTTGAAATCAAAGTAGTAATCTTTATCGACTATGCTAAAAAAAACTTCCATCGTAGTGAAATCCAACTTTCATGTTTGAGAAAAGTTTATGGTCAAATCCAATGAGTGAGAGGAGCGATCACAAGGTTTCTCAAAATTTATGCAAAACATGGTAATCTTTTTAAAAGGTATTTATGCAAAGTTGGCGAAAACTTCAACTTTTGAAATCGATGAATTTTCAAATTTTTATCAGCACACATTAAAACTTTCCTACAATCACAAAGTTATAAAATGTGTCGATGATCAATGTTCCTTTTAATTTTGTGCCACGCCCTTATCGGTGAATTGTAAAACTTTGTCCTCTCACAAAAGTTAAAAAGTTCATCGATAAACATTGAAAGACCAAGTAAAAGATATTTTCAAACTATGAAAGTTTTTGAGTTTTATTTGGCAAAGGAGTTAAGTGACAAATGACTAAGAAAATCTTATCAAAAGTTGAAGAAAAAAATTGTTTTTAGGATAAGCAAAGAAATTAAAGGAAAAAGTGGTACTCAAAATTCGCAAAAAAATTAGGGTGTGTTGAGGACTCAACACAGTGATATGCAACGATGTGCCCCCCATCCACATTTGTGAGGGGAAAGGGGCTCACATTCCTCGGGCTCTTCTAGTTCATATTGTTGAACCTTTATAGTATTTATGGTAACACTCAGTTCCATGAAGATTGTATGTATTCTCCTACCCATGGAATCTTGTGCCATCAATGTTGAATCATATTTTGAGGCTTCTAGCTCAACCAATAATGACTATCATCATTTTCATGCCAAAGACTTTTATGGTGATCACAAAATGTCATTCCTCGATTTCTCATTCTTCTTCTGTGCATGTGAAATTGACTAGTTGTCTTGAGGTTATTTATCTTTTCTATGTCCTTTGTTATGAGAGTGAGGGCTACCTACACCCTTCTTATGTTGCTGATAATTTATGGCCTTGAACTCTTTGTTACCCTTCCAACAATTTTTTTTATTAATCTTGTTAGAAAAATGGTAACAAAATGCTAGGGAATAGATGTCCAAAAACACAATTTATGGTTGGATGTATGTGTAGATCATTGTGGTATTTTAAAACCAAAGGCCACTCAAATTTCCTAATAATCGATTTTGTATGAAGGGTATGAAATGTATCAATGTATTTCAACACAATCTGACCCTTGCCTTGGTGCAAGATAATAACTCTTCTCATGTATTGGTCTTCATAATTTACAACAAATAAATGTTCCTTGCGGGCATTGATAAATTCGTTACAAGTGGATTTAATGCATATAGCTTAGAATCTCATTATTAGAAAAGTTATGGAAAAAAAACCTCTAGTGGATTGGACCATCTCTCTAAAGCTTTTGTGTCTATCTTGCCTTGAAACATAGAGATATCAAAATTAACTTGTAACTTGAAGGTTTTGTTCCTTTAAAATTACTAGTTGTTGAAGATCTTTCCATCATAATTGGGATTCATCAAAGGATCTAGGTGAAATGGTCCATTATATTGATCCTTTGTCACTGAAGGGATTCTTGAAGTAGCAACTCGATAGGATCTTGTACTCTATAAAGTTCGTCCGCCATGGGAGTTCGTTTGGTTTGAAGAGGGGATTCTTTACCAAGATCATCAGTTTTTAGCCCAACTCATATACCATGACCTCATTGAGGACAAGCACGGAAAGACAATAGAGAGCATATTGGTCTAATACCATTGTCCCAGTTAGATTAAGAATGAAATGAAAGAACACAAAATTGCATAGATAACATATGACAATGTATTGAAAGAAAAGTATTTTAGTGAAAAACAAATTCTATTAATGAATCAATTAGTAAAAAACACTAAAATGTACATAGAAACATGAAATAGCTATAATGGTGGTAGTTTAACTCTAAGAAGAGGTTGACCTAGATGTGCATTCACAAAAATCTCATAACAAGAAGTTGGAACTAGATTTTGTCATAGTATCAAAAACCTTAGGAGGTAAAAACCCAAAACACTAATCCTAGGAATTGAGGTGGTGAAAGGAATGCAGGGCCTTGAGAGCCTAGTTGGTACGTCAACTTTTTGGGGCCATAACTTTCACATACAAACTTTGTTATCGAAGGTTAGTTTAATTAGTAAGTGTTATTGTTGTTAAAATGTTGTTGGTAATTTGATACTTTGTACAGTTTTCTAGTTCATTTTTTTCAAAATTAAACATATTTATTTATTTATTTATTTTATATTAAAGACCATCTTCAAAAATATCTTGAAATTTTTATAATTAAAAAAAATCATATTTCAATATAAAAATGTTTCATTTTAAATATTTTAATTTTAAAACTTAATTAATTATCAATAATATTAATATTTTATTAACATCGTAATGGATCAAAATCATAGATTCTTTTATAACAAATTATCTCTCCAAATGTCTTAAAAAAATATTGAATAAAGCTTGTCAAAAATATTATTAACATCCTACTGGATCAAAATCATAGATTCTTCTATAACAAATTATCTCTCGAAATGTTAAAAAAAATTGAATAAAGATTTTCAAAAAAATTTAAAAATAATATCTAAACAAAAAGATTGTGTAAATGTAGATTGTTGTGATTAAAAAAATTGAATATTTCAAAAAAAAAAAAATATATATATCTAAACAAAAAGATTTTATATAAATGTAGATTGTTGTGATTAAATATATTGTGTGATATTTAAAATATATAAAAATATTGAATAAAGCTTCTCAAAAATATTATTAACATCCTACTGGATCAAAATCATAGATTCTTCTATAACAAATTATCTCTCGAAATGTTAAAAAAAATTGAATAAAGATTTTCAAAAAAAAATAAAAATAATATCTAAACAAAAAGATTGTGTAAATGTAGATTGTTGTGATTAAAAAAATTGAATATTTCAAAAAAAATAAAAATAATATCTAAACAAAAAGATTTTATATAAATGTAGATTGTTGTGATTAAATATATTGTGTGATATTTAAAATAAATAATATATTTGATATTTATAAGTGAAAATAAAATATAAAATTATACATATTTTTAATAGTTATTGAAATGTATATTAATTTTTTTTATAATTTTATTATTATTATTTTAATATGTGAAAAAA
>SNQJ01S0001230.1:319744-330127 GCA_010110895.2 Picea sitchensis
ATATAACCGTGTTATTTAAAATAAAATAATGAGTTGGTGATGTATAAAGAGGTAGATTTTTATTAAAAATAGAATTAAAAACAAAAGTAAAAAATGACTTGGTAAAAATATTATGTAAAAATAAATAAATGTTAAAAGAAATTTAATGTAGAATCATCATCATCAATAGGATTATGGATTAGGAATAAATGTTAAAAAGAATTAAATGTGGAATTATTATCATCAATATGGTTGGTATGGAGAAAGAATAAATGTTAAAAGGAATTTAATGTGGAATTATCATCATCAACATGGTTGGTATGGAGTAAGAATAAATGTTTAATGATTTTGAGAAGGTTGTTGGAACATACAATCAAGATGTAATAAAATGCATTAAAATATATAACAAATTTATAATAATTATATAACAAATATTTGCAACATCATTCTTCCAATTTTAAGGTTGTTAATCAATATTCAATTACAATCCAACAAGACGAAACATTAAATTGAATGGACTAATATTCGTCTAATGAAGAAGAAAGATAATCCAATTTGATGCAACTAACCAGTGTTAGATGAGATATAAGCGGGATTAGTCAACTTGGTTTTTATTTTTATGGATTGTTTTGATTTTTTGAATTGTCCAATTGTCATTGTCACTTAGATGTAGGGGTTGAATTTATAACGCCGGAAAGTTATGCCCACGTGCATATATCATGTATTGAATGTCGCTCTCATGTTCTCCTTAAAACCTACCATTTTCATGCAATTGCAACTAGGAGTGAGAAGCGAGGAGTTTCTGTTGATTTTACCACTTCAACCTAGCACCCGGAAATTAGCTCAAAATAAAATCATTTTATCTACTAAAAACACAATTGAGTAATCAACTAAACATGCAGTGGAAGCATAAACTAGAAAACCAAAAATCTCACACACAAGACACCAATATTTTCGGGTATAAACCCTTGGAAAAACCCTAGAGAGAAAATCAATACCTAAATGCTTTTATTAAGGTCAAATAAAGGCTCCCATAGCAGGGAAAATGGCCCACTAAGAGGATATACACTGTAAACAAACCTAACAATGCTTGTGCTACTGTATGACTCTGTACCAGCATGCTTTTTGAGGTGTACGTGTATTTCCTTCTACAAACCCGCGTACATACGCAACTATTTCCACTAAAACCCGCATTCATGTATGGAAACCTTTGTATGACTCACCCCTTTCATGTGGCTTCGATAAGATAAAACCCACCTGCAGCTATCTCTGCTCTCTCTTCTCTTTGACCTATTTGATCTCTATATGGAAGTCCTTCTCCACCTACCCAAGATCTTGAATCACAGTCCTTCATGATCCAACCCTCTCTACATCAACACTTGGACGAAATCTCATCACCCAACCAGTGAGATCTCTTCACTCTTGTGTAAGCAAAAGTCCTTCGTTGCTTCTACACTCCTCACAATAGAAAAAGTCCTTCTTTGTTATCCCCAACTTTGGTCTCTCATCAAAAGTCTCGACCATGATCTCTCACCAAAGTGTCAACCTTGATCTCTCATCAAGGTCTCCCACAAGTGTCTTCCTCCTTCACCCTAGACTTGCTTTTATAATCATGAGTTACAATCTAAACCTAACCTCCAAAGTGATTGACGGTTGAGATTACTTCTCACACTCACTTAATATTTGCATGCTTAGATTACATGCTAGTTACTTTTGGCACTTTCCTTAAATAACTCAATTAACTAATAAAAACACTTACTTTAATTAATTTCTTTAACTAAATTAAACTCAAGGATAAAAGGCTTTCAAAGAATTCCACATGCTAGACACATGCCAATGCAGGAGTACTTGTCTGATGCTACCACTAACATCAACGTTCCCTCCTAGAGAGGAAGGTACTTCTCCCACTTGGAGTTGGCTCTATCTTCACTACGATATCCACTACCATGCCTTCTTTCCAATCCACCTAATTGGTTGCTCCCTCTGACAGAGAAGTTATCCCTGCCATCTTTCTCTAACCTATCTTCGAACACTTCACTTTGATCATGCTCTTAGAAGCCTCCTGCTCTTAAGCATCCTTCATGGCCATCGCATACCATGACTCCTCGATAGATTTGGAAGGCTTCTCCTTCCCACTTGAACCTGAAGGATGACTCCCTCTGAGTTACTCAACCTTCAGAGCTACCTGGTCCTTTTTCTCTATCACTTTGTTGCTAGCCATTACTTTCATAGGCNCATACCATGACTCCTCGATAGATTTGGAAGGCTTCTCCTTCCCACTTGAACCTGAAGGATGACTCCCTCTGAGTTACTCAACCTTCAGAGCTACCTGGTCCTTTTTCTCTATCACTTTGTTGCTAGCCATTACTTTCATAGGCTGGCCCTTTAGCATATACAAGTTGCTCTCTCTAACTCCTAGAAAAATTGTTGTGTATGAGTTATATCATATGGGCTTAATCAACGCCTTTCCCTTCTGGAACACTATGTCAAATCCCTTCTTCTATATCACTGAGACTGAGAGCACACTCCTCTGAGTTCTCACACCCATAGCACATTCGTCACTCTCAATGTGCCTCTTGAATCCATCCAAAATGGCATTATTCTAGATCCCTTCACTGCATGCTTGGTACCCATACCAAGTTCCACGTGCATATCTGAGTCAGACTATGTGAAGCTCTCTAACACCTCTCGTTCTCTTATCATATGACATGTGGCTCCACTACCTATCAACCATGCACCAGTTGATATGTTTCCCAAGGAATTATGGGAAACAAGTAAGAACTATGTATGTTCAAAATTCTTGGAGAACTCATCCAATTGAGTCTTTTCCAACACAACTACCTCTGGTTGTGCTTCATTCCAAACCTTCTTCCTATGTGGACATTTCCCTGCATACATCCCAAACTTGTGGCATGCAAAGCACTTGACTTTGCTCATGTCCTTATTCTTGTCGATTTGGGAGGTAGAGTCTCCACTGGAAATCTTCTTGAACTTGCCCTTCGTTGCATGGTTGGCAAGATCAAGGTTCTCATCATCATTCTTGTTCCAACCTCCATTAAGATCTTCATCTTAAAGTTCCTCTTGAACGAAGTCATCCCACAAACTTGACCAATTAGGGAGTGTTTCTCGTGACACGATTTCTTTGATGAACGGTGTCCACTCCATGAATCTTTTGAGCGTCATCCTCACCAACTCTGAATCATCCATTGTCTCCCCAACTATAGTTGGCTCATCTTGAACCTGTTGGATTCGGGTGAGATAACTTATCACCGTATTTGATCCTATCATATTTGTGTCTTTGAGATTCTCTCTCAACACCATTTTGTGATTCTCATTCTTACTCTGAAATAAACTCTTCAGATCCTCCCACATGTCCCTGGCAGTGGATCGAGTGATCCTTCACCCCATATAGAATGATGTGCATGGATTTTACATCCTTTTGATTATGGTTGACTAGTGTTGTTGCATATGTTGGTGAACTTATCTGAGTATTAGAAAATTCTCATATATTGTTCTCCATCAACACCAACATGATCCTCTCCTTCCAAGGACTATAGTTGTAAATCCCATCCAACCTATCCTAGAATCACAATCCAATTTCCATATCCAATCTCTGATCTGATAACTCTCTACAAAAATGGCCCTTGTGCTGACCTGTACGGCCCTATATGTGACTATCACCATTACAAAAATTTGTCCTTCGATTTCCACCATTACTGAAATCAATCCTTTGATCTTTGCCTCCTGGTTATAAATCTAACAAGATCTTCTTGCAACTTATGAGATTTGTGCTCTTGGTTCCCCCCTTCAAATATCACACTCTGATACCATGTTTATTTTAACACTTCAACATATCACCCAACAATTAGCTCAAAATAAAATCACTTTATCTACTAAAAGAACAACTAAGTAATCAACTAAACCTGCAATGGAAGCATAAACTAGGAAACCAAAAATCTCACACACAAGATACCAACATTTTCGGGTATAAACCCCTGAAAAAACCCTGGAGGGAAAACTAGTACTTAGATTCTTTTATTAAGGTCAAATAAGGGCTCTTGTAAAGGGAAAATGGCCCACTAAGAGAATATACACTGCAGACAAACTTGGCAATTCCTGTGTTGTTGTACGACCATGTACCAACATGATTTTCGAGGTGTATGTGCCTTTCCTTCTGCAAACCCGTGTACATATGTGATGTCTTCACTAACACCTCTGTACATGTATGGAAAATATGTACATAAACCTCCATACGACACACCCCTTTCTTGTGGCTTCGATCAACATAAACCCACCTGCGGCTGACTCTTCTCTCTCTTCTCCTTAACATGTGTGATATCTAGATGGAAGTCCTTCTCCACCTACCCAACATATTGAATCACAATCCTTCGTGATCCAACCCTCTCTGCATCAACGTGTGGACAAAATCTCTTCACCGAACTAGTGAGATCTCCTCACTCTTGTGTAAGAAAAATTCCTTCTTTGATTGCACACTCCTCACAATAGAAAAAGTCCTTCTTTGATATCCCTAAACTTGGTCTCTCACCAAAAGTATTGACCTTGATCTCTCACCAAAGCCCCGACCTTGATCTCTCATCAAGGTCTCCCACAAGTGTATCTCACACAAGTGTCTTCCTCCTTCACCCTACCCTTTCTTTTATAATCATGAGTTACAATCTAAACCTAATCTCCAAAGTGATTGATGGTTGAGATTACTTCTCACACCCACTTAAGATTTACATGCTTATATTGCATGCTAATTACTTTTGGTACTTTCCTTAAATAACTCAATTAACTAATAAAAACACTTTTACTTTAATTAATTCCTTTAACTAAAGTAAACTCAAGTATATAAGGCTTTCGACGAATTCCACATGCTAGACACATGCCAGTGTGGAAGTACCTATCTGATGCTACCACTAACATCAACAGTTTCACAGCCTTAGTCAAGGTTCAAGTTTTGTAAAGTTTATCCTTGATCGGGGATCTATTTCTATAGAAATTATAATAGATTGAGATAAGCATGAGGCACCCAGAGGTAGATATTGAACTTATAGCACCAAGAGTGTAATATCCCTCACAATTGTTTTTAGATTTTTCTTATAGTTTAGCGGTGTAAGCATATTGTCAAACAGTTTGCATACAAATGTTTTGGAAACAGTTCATGTGCATATAAAATCTTTGTTGATGATTTACAAGAAATACAAATAATAAAACCCAAAAATGTTTATTGCATTAATATTTAGGATGGCTGCAATACAAAGAAAAAACCCCAAACAATAAAGAAACAATAAATGTAGAACTTGATGTATTTGTATGTTTGTTGTCTTGGTAATTACTGAGATAAATTTGTTGTAGATGAAATATATGAATGACAACCTTATAAATGTTATGACAGGCCTGTAGGTGAACAACACTTGCAGCAGTGGTATGTCTAGATGGAACAGGGTTGTAGATTAAGTCCACGGCCTCCCTGTAACACCTCGTTTTCCCCTTAGACTGGAATAATGTTACAATTATGTGATTGTGTTGTGAAACATGTGACTATGTTTAATTTAATAAAAACACCAAACCACTTACCGACAAGGAACATCCTTGGCAGTACTAGCCATGATACACTAGAGGAAGTTGATGAGGCAGGGGAAATTGAATGGTTGAGTTTGAAGGAATTTGAAGTGCATTTGTGAAGCAAATAGGAAGCTTGTCTAACAAGCTTACTTATGCTTATTAAGCATAACCTCACATCTTCAGCATACCAGACCTATGCAAAGTCATGTGACCAATAAAATGATTTGCAAGAGTGGTTGGAACAATTATTGAATGTTGTCAGTTGACCCTTGAATAAGGAAAGGGTAAATTAAAATGACCTAACAATGGGGCTCTGTGGATCTGCTTCTTCAAAAATAAGAACCACGGATTGAAAGTGGCATATGAAGGAAGCTACGATGTTCCCGAGGGGACAGGAAAGAGAAAAAGAATGCATGCAATGGCATACACAACACGACATAAGAGACACAGATGCCCAAACAATAGAACGATCTGAGAAAAAGTAGAACCAACGAGTGTAGAGAACGAGTGGTATGAAAAACACTGCACTCGAAGATGTTCAAAGATATTGATTGAATAGAGAAAGGAGAAGAAGAAGAACTTTCTTGAAGAAAATAGGAAGCTTAACTAAACTGTTAATGATCACCATGAACAGAGAAGACTCAAATTCCAAACTAGAGCAATAGTGGGCTACATATTGGTCCTTACTAGACAAAAATCGACACTAGTAAGAGGAGATTGTCGAGGGGTTGTTTCACAGAGAAGGGACTCCCTTGTGTAAAGGAAATCCAGTTGAGAAAACACATGAAAAACCTATAGATACCATGAACTCAATGGGAGGTGGGTAACTTTTTTTGTGTCAGAGGAGGAAGGAGAGTAACCTTCCTACATCATCATCAGTTTGGGACCTAGTTGAGTCAATATTCCTTGGTGGTATCATGGCTTTACATAGGGGTGGAATACTGTAAGAAGGCACTCTACAGTAAGGCCTAAGGTTGGGAGGAAAGATGCCCTCTCTCAGTTAGTTGGTATTGGCGAAAATTTCCTTATCAGATAAGTATTTGACTTAACTTGTTAGAATTTGAACATGAAATATATGTGAATGTAAATCTCTAGTATTATGGGAAATATAAATGCTTACACTGATTATGAAGAACTCCGGAGAATTTGATTATGTTACTATGGCACTAGAATTTTGTATCTAATTGTAAAATTGAAAGAGAGTAGATTGTTGTATCCCTAAATATCTTGAGTAGTTAGAGAAAATTTTGCAGGATATGGACATAAACATCATTTTTCCAGTGATGTGGTGACCTATAACCTGGGGAAATCCTTTGTAAGGAATGGAGGACCCTGAACCCTGAGAAAAATCCCAATCTGACATAAAGTTTGTAGAATCTCATGTATTCATTAGGTCGAGAGGCCTACAATGGCCAGAGAGTGTTTATAGACCTTAGAACAGCTGGATGGATCCTGGAGGAACCCAAAAAATGACTAAGTCCAAATCCATGGGCTGGCTAGTCGAGAAATCATGAAAATAGTTAGAAGGTTTTTCGACTGTCGATTTGGTGGGATGAGTGAATCTCATCCCTTCATCGACGAAGGTTGATCATCGGGAAAATACCGTGAGGTAGAACTTGTAAACTTTGGCGACGAAGATAAAGGTTGAAGATAAAAGGACAATCATTGATTCAATCAAAGATGGAACGAAGAGATCTATGTCCGCGATGTTACACATATTGTCATCGATGATAGAAAGTGGGAAAGGAAAATCTCTCAAAATCTCCCTGATTCATTTAAAGAGTGTAAAGGAAGGAACGAGCGTTGACTTGCGGGAAAGTTAGGATCGTCGACTCACCCAGGACTGTAGGATGAGGGGTCTGAGGACTGTTGGATCTAGTAAAGGGTCGATAAATGTCTCATCGTCGAGATAGTCTGAATGTGTAGTGGGCACTTTGTTGAAGTGAAATTCGGCGACAACTATAGGCTTATGTGGACATAAGCTCCATTGTGGTGAGTTAAGGCAAGTTCCACATCAATGCCACAATGTTGACATGATAGAGAACATGGGGGACTAACTGTCATGTGGCAGTAAGGTATATTTTGACCCTGAAAGCTCGAAAAAATTCAAAAGACCATAACTTTTGATCCCGAGCTCGGAATTGAGAATGATTTCATTCGTTGGAAATCTCTTGACGAGTAGAAAACGATGGTTCCCTCAAGAAAATTTATTGAGGTAGTTGAATAAAGATGAAATATTAATGTCCCACACCTTAAAATGTTACTTAGGGGGTTGGGTGTGTTACAGAGTGGTATTAGAGTTGAAGGTTCAAACTCTAGGCTTGAATGGGTCAGCAAGGTTGCTTAGAACTATTTAAGAAGGATTTTGTTTATTTCCTAGAATGTTTGTTCTGAGTTCTGACATAAAATTATAATGATAGTTGTTTTTTTCAACACATGGGAAATGTTGGAAGGTCACAATGGAGAATGGTGCAATGCAGTATGGACTACGCCTCGCACCTCAAGGATGAAGAATATGATGGTTGGAGGGATAGGGAAACCCCTCCAAATTTGATGGACACTATCAGAAGTTTGAAGGAAAACAATGAGAGGCTTATAAGAGCTCAGGCCGAATAGGAAGAATTGAATGCAGTTTTATCACAGAGCCTGTTCAAAATTAAGAAATATTTGCAGCAAGGCCCTAGCAATGCAGAACTATAGTAGTCGAAGAGGTTGAAAACCCCTTTGGATGCCCATAAGCATGGAATGATTCATAGTGATGTGGGAAGGAGTTCTTCCAGAATGAAGCATTGGCATGCCAAGAAAGGAAAACTGAGTGGCAGTGTGATCCGGATTATTTTCGGCACGAAATGAGAGTGGAGATATAATAAAGAAATGCACAGAGATATCGCAGGTATCCAATAATATAACAGAAATGTATCAGAGATGAAACCATAAACACAGATATACAGTAATACATGATTCCTATTAATGAAATAAATGTACAGAGACTGTAAAAATACAGAGTGAAACACTCGCTAGAATGGTGGAAGCTTATCTCTGAGAAGAGATGTGACGGCTACTCGCATTCGCAAGAAAATGATTAAAATGAGGCTATGAAGGCCTTTTTACAATAAACAAGGATGCCAAAAACCCTATACATCCAAAAACCTAATCCTAGGAGATGAAGCCCTGTTTGGGTAAGTCAGTACATCAACTTCCCGGGGTCGTAACTTTTGCATACGATCTTCGTTTTAGGTGTATGATAGCCCATTGGAAAGGTATCTTCGAGGATATTCATTTTGGGGGCACAATCATTCCTTTTTCTATCCTTGAGAATCTCGATTATGAAAAACCTTCATTTAGGCCCTCAAAATGGCCCCAGAAGTTAAAACTGCTAAAAATAGTAAATTGCCAAAATTGTCAGAAAAGTGTTTTGAGCCAGTTGGAAAAGGTGGGTGGCCACCGATATACACCTGGATCAATCCTCCCTCCTTAGGAAGCAATGGTATCCATTGCGTTGAGTTCTCGTGGGAGAGGAAAAAGCATTTGCTGAATCTAAATCTTGGTGAGTTGCTTGCCTTGCTAGAGACGTCGCGCTGTTCGGTTTGTGGAAGGCTATCACGAGCATGTGGCTGGAAAGGTTGGACCTTTTTAACTAGTCTGGATACATAAGATTCTTTTGTGTAGAAGGAATATTTACACTTTGCTACAATCTTGTCGACCTACTTTTGTTGGATAGAAGGTGCTTGGGCCGAGGTTGTACTGGTTGCAGTATCCTTTTGTTCACCTTTTGAACAGATTGTGAAGAAGATGAATTTTGTAGTATGAGATACTACCTTGTGACACTTTTTAGGTGAGACAGTAGTTGGAACTACCTCTAGTATTCTGTAGAGATGACCCCCCATAGAAACAATGACATTGCAGGGTCAAGACTCATAAACAGCATGGCGCTTCCACATATATGGTTGGCACAAGAGAACATCACAGACATCCAGTGGGGAAAAATCACATAATACCTCATCCTTGAAGGGTTGGAAGTCATATGACAATTGACACTGTTGGCTGACGCGAAGATCTCGTCCTTGGTGAAGCCACCTGATGTTGTATGGTTGTGGGTGTGGTGTTGTCGACAATCCCAATTGTTTCATGACCTCTGTTGAGATGAGGTTCTTCTGGCTTCCTCTATAAAAAGTAAAATGCAACGAAGTCCCCTTCACCCACATCTGTGAATTAAAAAGGCGCTCCCCCTCTTCAGGATCTGTTGGTTCTTCTGGTTGAATTGTTGCGGTTGCGACAATAGCAGTGGGGTCTGCGTCGATGATCTATCTTTTACCAGTATTTTTTGAATCAGATTCTGAATCAGGGTTCGAATCCTTGTCTTTGATCTCAGCCACCAATGATTGTTTTGAGAGACATTCATCATTGTTGTGCCAGGGGATTTTGTAGAAATCGCACCATTTTCCGATGTCCTTCTTTGTCTTCCCATGACCCTTCTTTTCCTGTGGCTTGGACTGGTTTTCGGGAGACTGTTTGTTAGGCCCATCTTTGCCATACTTTGGTTGTTGCAGATTTGTAGACCCAAACTCTCGTTTGTTCTGGTGCTTAAATTTTTGCTCGATTTGAACAACATATCGATAAGCAGCATCGAGTGATGAGATGTCCAGAAAATCCATTTCATTTTGGATGTATCTGTGTAGAGCCCCATGGTATTTCAGAACCAAATTTCATTCGGAGTCTTTGATACCCAGCTTGGTGCGCAAGGTACAAAAGGTATTGGTGAACTCTGGAACTGCTTGGCCCCTCTCTTGCTGCAGTGTGGCCCATCTCATGTAGTGGTCCTCAAAATTTCCAACA
>SNQJ01S0001230.1:330199-350936 GCA_010110895.2 Picea sitchensis
GTAAAAATTGTGAACAGATAAATAACCTTCTAACAGGTTTAACCATTTGTTTAAGGCTTCTCCATCTATCTAGCCTTCAAATACAGGAATACCAAAATTAACTTGTACCTTGAAAGGCAAGGTGCCTCCAAAGTAGTTGTTTGATTAAGATGTGCATGTTGCTATCGGCAGGCGTTGAAGGATGTGGGAAAAATTCTCCATCATTTCGTCCCTCTGTCGCGTGAGAGCTTGCTCAAGCAATAGACTGATAGGATCGCCTGCTCTGTCGTTTTTCTTTTCTTTCGCCATTGAGGGTTTCTTGGGTGTGCGAGAGAAATTTTCCTCAAGAGAGACAATCTCGAGACCCAACTTTATATACTCAGACCTCGTTAGGGACATGCACTAAAAAATGATCAAGAGCAGCCTGCTCTGATACCATTGATCCGGATTATTTTCGGCACGAAATTAGAGAGGAGATATAATAAAGAAATGCACAGAGATATCGCATATATCCAATAATATAATAGAAATGTATCAGAGATGCAACCATAAACACATATATACAGTAATACATGATTCATATTAATGAAATAAATGTACAGAGACTATAAAAATACAGAGTGCAAGATTCGCTAGAATGGTGGCAGCTTATCTCTGAGAAGAGATGTGATGGCTAATCGCATTCGCAAGAAGATGATTTCAATGAGGATTTGAAGGCCTTTTTACAATAAACAGGAATTCCAAAAACCCTATACATCCAAAAACCTAACCCTAGGAGATGAAGCACCAAAAGTCATGTGGGTCGTTTGGGTAAGTTAGTACATCAACTTCCTGGGGTCGTAACTTTTGCATACAATCTTCGTTTTAGGCGTATGATAGCCCGTTGGAAAGGTATCATCGAGGATATTCATTTTTTGGGCTCAATCATGTCTTTGGATATCTTTGAGAATCTCTATCCTAAAAAACCTTCATTTAGGCCCTCAAAATGGCCCTGGAAGTTAAAACTGCTAAAAATAGTAAATTGCCAAAATTACCAGAAAATTGTTTTGATCCAGTTGGAAAAGGTGGGTGGCCACTGATATCCACCTGGATCACAGTGTTTCCATGGAATAAATTATATGGAAAACTACTTCAGTGAAGAAGTCCAATACTGACACACAATCCAATATTCTTGAGAAGAGAAAGAGGAAGAATTATCAGATCTCCCTAACTAAAGAATTTAAGAAGGCTAAGTCGCCTACTTTTGATGGAGAGATAAAGAAAGGAGAAGAGCTCAAGGCATGATTGTTTGTTCTGAAGAAGTACTTTCGAGTACATAAATATTATGAGAATACCAAGGCAAGGACTACAGTGTTCAATCTAAATGGAGGAGCTTCCATCTAATGGGAAGATCTCAAGGAAATTAAAGGCTTGAAGGAAAGAAAGATAACTTAGAAACAATTTGAGAGATACTTTTGTAAAGATTACCTATTTGAGAAGTATTATGATGAAAAAATAAAGGAATTTCATGAGCTTAAGTTGGGTCAACTTACCATGGATGCATACGCTAAAAGGTTTATGGAGTTGTTGAGGTATGTTCCCTACCTCAAGGATGAGAAGGAAAGACTCCATCATTTCTTCAGTGGGTTACCAAAGTCTTACCAAGATCGAATTGAGTTTGATAAACCCAAAACGTTGGTGGACACTATTTGGAAGGACAAATGTTGTTATAACCAGTCTAAACACAAGCATGAGTCTTCAAAGGATTGGAGGAGGAAGGACAAGAGTGGATTCCAGAAGGAGGTATTCAAGTCATTCCCCCACAAGAGTTCATGGAAAGGTGCATAGTTCGGTCAACCAAGTAGGAGAATGCGTCAGCAAAATTTCCCATCTCAAAGTTGAAATAAACCAATAGAGCAAGCAAGGGAAGGAGCAGAGAAGCCCAAGAAAAGACCTTTGCAATGATGTAATTGTGGAGAGCCACACCTATTGAGGGATTTCCCCCATAGGATTCACGACAACATAAAGGTATATAATGTGCAGGAGGAAACTATGGTCAATGATGTGGCTAGAAGTGTACCAAGGATTTACACAGTTGTCGAGAATCAACAAGTGGACCACCAAGCCTCTGTGGTGGAATTGGAAGGTATTATTACTAAGCAACCAAACTATGTTTTAATTGACCCAGGATATAATATTAGTTATGTTATACTTGAGTGGTTAAGGGATGCTCATTATAGAGGAAGAATCATGCTAAAGAATGGTTAGTTCAGTTAGTCATTGGAACAAAGATGAAAGTGGTTGAGGTAATTAAATCTTGTCCAATTAAGTTGGATGGAATGTATACCCAAGTAGTTTTGAATATCCTACCTCTAGACTCATATGATGTATTGTTGGGCATGGATTGGTTAGCTTCCCATAAGGAAATTTAATATTTTATGAGAAAACTTTGGAATGTAAGGATGAGAAAGGTAATGAAAGGATTTTGCAAGGTATATGAAAGCCAGCTTCCATAAGGAAAATATTGGCATTGTAACTTAATAAGTTTATCATAAATGGGTGTCCCTTGTATGTTATACAAGTGTTGAAATCGGCAGAAAGCAAGGAGTTGAAAGTTGAATATCACCTAGTGCTAAGGGAGTTCAAAGATGCATTTCCAAAATAAGTTCCTAGATTACCTCCTAAAAGAGATTCAATAGACCTAGTACCTTGGACAATACCCGCATAAAGAGTGCCTTATAGGATGAGCACACAAAATCTGATAGAGTTGAAGGTGCAGCTAAAGGAAATGTTGGATAAAGGTTACATCAGGCCAAGTGTATCCCCATGGGGAGCACCAACCATGTCTGTAAGGAAGAAGGATGGCAGCTTGAGACTGTGTATTAATTACATACAATTTAACAACATGACCATTAAGAACAAATACCCTTTTCCTAGGATAGACAACCTTTTTTATCAACTCAAAGGAGTTGCAGTATTCTCAAAGATAGATTTGAGGTCGGGATATCACCAAGTAAGAATCAAGGATGAGGACGTCCATAAGACAACATTTAGGACAAGGCATGGGAACTATGAGTTTGTTGTGATACCTTTTGGACTTAATAATGCACCATCTACATTCATGTGTTTGATGACTAGTGTGCTCAGTAAGTAATTAGACAAGTTTGTCTTAGTGTTTGTGGATGAAATTTTGGTGTATTCCAAGAATTGAGAGAAACATGAAGAACACCTTGGAATGGTGTTACAAGTGTTAAGACAACACCAATTGTACGCCAAGTTCAACAAGTGTGATTTCTATAATAAGGAAATCCAGTATCTAGGCCATGTAATCTCAGCTGAAGGAGTGGTAGTAGACCTCGGAAATATCAAGGCAATCATGGATTGGCCTACCCCCAAAAATGTGACAGAAGTGAGATCCTTAATGGGGTTGGTTGGATATTATAGGAGGTTCATAAAGGGATTTTCCAATTTTGGTAATCCTAATACTTCATTGCAAAGGAAAGGAAAGAAGTTCATCTGGTCACCAGAGTGTGAAGCTAGTTTCTAGTAGTTGAAGCATCTATTAATTGATGCACATGTTCTAAGGATTGCGAATCCAGAAAAGGATTTCTTGGTCTGTCAATGCTTGCAAAGAAGGACTCAGTGGAGTTATGATGCAATAAGGACAAGTGATTTGTTACAAGTCACGGGAATTAAATGAACATGAGTAGAAGTATGTTACCCACGATCTGGAGCTTGCAATGATTGTACATGCATTGAAGATGTGGAGGCACTACTTGCTCAGGAGGAGATTTATCCTCATGACCGATCATTGTGATCTGAAGTATTTATTTCACCAGTTGAGGTTGAATACTAGATAGGCCTGGTGGATGGCATTAATCAGTGATTTCGATTTAAAAATCAAACACATAAAAGGGAATAAGAAAAAAGTAGCAGACGCGCTCAGCTGAAGTGTTCAGACAAATCACTTAGCAACGAAAAGTGTAGAAGAGTTTGACATCCAACAGAGGATTTTAATCCTCTTGCAGGAAGATGAGTTCTTCAACCAAGTGAAAGAAATGCTACAACAAGAACTTAGAGAAAAGAGGTATAAAGGATATCAACTTGGGTTTGATAGCCTATGGTCGTATAACAATCGGTTGTACTTACCTAATTAAGTGGGTTTGAGGCACTTGATTTTGGATGAATTCCATAGGAGATAATATGTAGGTAACCCTGGTTACCAGAAAATGATGACAATGGTTAAACAATTGTATTATTGGTTGGGAATGAAGAAAGACATTGCACAATATATTACGAAGCGTTTAGAGTGCCAACGGGTATAAGTTGGGCATCGACATCCTGCTGGACTATTCAGCCCTTACTAATTCCAGACTGGAAGTGGGAGAAGATTTCCATGGATTTTATCACAAGTCTACCTAAGACAACCAAACAACATGATGTTATCATGGTTGTGGTGGACAAGTTTAGAAAGGTAGCTTATTTATTCCTATAAAATCTGATTTCAACGTTATAGGCATTGCCAATGTTTTTATGAAAGAAATATTCAAATTGCATCATTTTCCCAAAACCATAATCTCAAACAAAGATGCTAAGTTCACTTATAATTTCTCAAAAGGCTTGTTTACAAGCTTGGAAATGCAACTGTCACTTAGCACGGCCTACGATCCTCAAACAGATGGTTAGACTGAAAGGGTGAACAGAGTTTTAGAAGACATGGTAAGGATGCATGTTATGCACCAACCCAAGAAATAGGAAGAGTATCTACCATTGGTATAATTTGCATATAACAATGGTTACCAAGAATCATTGAAGATGAGCTCATTCCAGGTTTTGTATGGCAGAAAGTGTAGATTTTTTATTAGTTGGGACAATCCAATGGATAAAATTACACTTTGACCAAAATTGTTGAAGGATATGGAGCAGGCTATGGTCAAGATAAGACAAAACCTGAAGGTTTCCGGGGAAAGAAAAAAGAGCTATGTTGATAGCAAAAAGAACCCACACATAATTTAAAGTGGAAGACCATGTGTACCTCTGAGTAAAACCAAAAAGTAGTTCACCGAGGATGGAGATGTGTGATATGTTGATTGCCCGATATTGTGGACCATTTGAAATCTTAGAGAGAATAGGACCAGTAGCATACAGACTTACCTTACCACCTATTGTTAGAGCTCATAATAAATTATGTGTGTCTTTCTTAAAGAAATATGTGCATGATTCTAATCATGTTACCGATTGGACTGTAATATAGGTGGAACCAGAAGGAGAATTACAACAGGAACCTCAATGCATCATCGACAAGAAAGAAACAATGCTCCAGAATCGATCCATCGTCCAGGTCAAGGTGCAATGGAAGCAATTTGGAGTCGATGAAGCTACATGGGAGATGGAAGATGCCATGAAATAGACATACCCATTTTGTTTTATTTTATAATTGTATATACATGGTGTTTTAAGCACCGAGGACGATGTTTCTCTATATTGGAGGGGAATGTAACACCTCATTTTCCCCTGTTATTGTAATAATGTTAATATTATGTGATTGTGTTGTGAAACATGTGACTATGTTTAATTTAATAAAAACATGAAACCATTGAACGAGAAGGAAAAAACTTGACAGTATTGACCATGATACACTAGAGGAAATTGATGAGGCGAGGGAAATTGAATGGTTGATTTCGAACGAAGTTGAAGTGCATTTGTGAATAAAATAGGAAGCTTGTCTAGCAAGCTTACTTATGCGTGTTAAGCATAACCTCACATATTCAGTGTACCAGACATGTGCAGATCCACGTGACCAATAAAAGGAGTCACAGGGGTGGTTGGAAAAGTTATTGAATGTTGGTAGTTGACTCTTGAAGAAGGCAAGGGCCAATTAAAATGACCTCACAGGAGGGCTCTGCGGCTCTGTTTCTTCAAAAATAAGAACCACGGATTGCAGGTGGAATGTATAGGAAGCTATGATTTTCTCGAGGGGATAGGAAAGAAGAATAGAATTCACGCAAGGGTGCACATAACAGGAAACAAGAGACATAGACTCTCAGACAACAGAACAATCGAAGACCAAGCAGAACCAAGAAGTGTAGAGAACGGGTGGGATGAAAAACATTGCAGAGAAAGATGTTCAAAGATATTGATTGAAGAGAGAAAGGAGAAGAAGAATAGATTTCTTGAATAAAATAGGAAGGTTTCCTAAACTTTTAATGATCACCCTGAATAGAGAAGACATGGATTCTGAAATGGAGCAATAGTGGGATACAACTTAGTGCTTACTGGACAGAAACCAACACTGGTAAGGGGAAATCATAAAGGGACTATTTAGCAGAGAATGGACTCCCTTGCACAAAGGAAATCTAGTTGAGAAACCACCTAATAAACATGCAAATACCCCAAGCTCAGTGGTAGGTGGGTAGCTTTTGTTGTGTCAGAGGAGGAAGGAGAGTAACCTTCCTGGATAATCACGAGTTATGGACCTAGGTGAGTCAATATTCCCTGGTGGTATCATGGCTTGGCACGAGGGTGGCATATTGTAGGAAGGCACTCTACAGTAAGGCCTAAGCTTGGGAGGAAAGGTGTTGTCTCTCAGTCAGTTGGTATTGGAGAAAATTTCGTTATTGGATAAGTATTTGACTTAACTTGTTAGAATTTGAACATGAAAGATATGTGAATGTAAAAGTCTGGTATTATGGGAAATATAAATGCTTACACTAATTATGAAGAACTCCTGAGAATTTAATTATGTTACTATGTCACTAGAATTTTGTATCTAATTGTAAAACTTGAAGAGAGTAGATTGTTGTATCCATGAAGACCTTGAGTATTTAGACGAAATTTTCTATGATATGTAGACAAACATCATTTTTTTAATGATGGGGTGACCAGTAACCCGGGGAAATCCTTTGTGAGGAATGGAGGACCATGAACCCTGAGAAAAAACCCAATTTGTCATAAAGTTCGTAGAATCTCATGTATTCATGAGGTCGAGAGGTCGACAATGGCCAGAGAGTGTTTATAGACCTTAGAACACCTAGATGGAGCCTAGTGAAACCCAGAAAACAACTAAGTCCCAATCCATGGGCTAGTTAGTCAAGAAATTATGAAAAGAATCAGAAGGGTTTTCAATCGCCAATTCAGTGGGATGAGTGAATATCATCCCTTCGTCGACAAAGGTCGATTGATGGGAAAAGAACAAGAGTTATAACTTGTAAAATTTCGGTGACGATGATAAAGGTAAGATATAAAACGACAATCGTCGATTCGATCAAAGATGGCACGGAGAGATCTACGTCGTCGATGCTACACGTATCATCGTCGGTGATCGAATGTGGGAAAGGAAAATATCTCTAGAGAAACATTGAGGATGTAGTGGCATATGGATTAATGAGGACCTTTGATCTGTGTCATGTGAACATATTCTTTGTCATTGATATTTAGAAGATCACACTTAGATTAAGAACGAGGATGGGGAAGTTATGATGATGCGGCCTGCCTACTCAACAGTATGTGTGTAAAAGAGGTAATATATCCTACTAGAAGATTGTTCAATGGGATTAATGTGGGTCCCACTAGGCGAGGAGGTTCATTGATCCATTATTTTAAGTGATAGTTGTCAGATCTAAGGGCCATTGGTTTTGGATTGTTGATGCCCGAGGCATCGTCGTCAGAGGTAGAGGAATGGTAAGTGGAATGTTGTCTTTGGAGTGTCGACAACGAACTAGGCTGTAGAATGTTGATAGCCATTAATCTCGTCATAGAGGAGGCCATTATATCTGGACCATTGATTCATATGCATTTTCAATGGGGTTTAGGCATTAAACATGAAGGGTGATGGTTTAACCTCGATCGTTCGGTCGTTGTAGGTTATCCCTGATTCATTTAAAGAGTGTAAAGGAAGGGACAAGCATTAACTTGTAGGAAATATAGGATCATTGACTCACCCAGGATTGTAGGATGAGGGGTCTAAGGATAGTTGGATCTAGTAAAGGGTCGATAAATGTCTCATTGTCGGGAAAATTTGAATGTGTAGTGGGCACCTCGCCAAAGTGAAATTTGGTGGCAATTATAGGCTTATGTGGACAAAATCTCCACTATGGCAAGTTGAGGCAGGTGCCACATCGGTGCCACGGTGTTGCCATGATAGAGGACATGGGGGACTGAGTGTCACGTGGATTCCACATGGAAGTAAGATATATTTTGACCATGAGAGCCTGGGAAATTTAGAAGACCATAACTTTTGATCCCTAGCTCAGAATTGAGAATGATTTCATTCGTTGGAAATCTCTTGACGAGTAGAAAACGATGGTGCTCTCAATTAAAGGAATTGAGGTAGTTGAAGAAATATGAAATATTAATGTCCCACTCCTTAAAATTTTACTTAGGGGGTTGGGTGTGTTACACTCCCCACAACAACTCAATTCATCCAAAAAATCAAAAGTCGGCCCTCATAGGAAATGGGTGTAGACACCAAGAAAATCAACCTCCAATTGTAATGATACGACCCAGTAGGAAGAATATAAGTTCCAACAGGTAGGAAATTGGCCCCAGTAAGGCTAAATCGACCCGGATCTGAAGGAACTCTCTCAACAATCAAGATATCTGCTCAAGGAAATGGAATCATCCCCACAACAAGCTAACTTGACCTTCCTCTTTATAAATTGGCCCAATGATGAAGGAATCGTCCCCTCCTCTAAGAAATGCAAGATTCCCACAAAGAAATCACCCCCCAAATAGAGAAAATGATACGCATAGTAACAAAAATGGGGCCACTATATAAACTCACTCTCCTCAAGCCAAGTCAACCACTACACAAGAAAAACCCAGCCACCAAACATAGAACTCAGCCACACACAGTAAAAATCAGCCACCAAAAGATAAACTCTGCCACAAATGAAGCACATTGAAAAGATCTAAATTATCTTCTCTCCTCGACCAGCTAGGGTGGTGGTATCACCACTGAAACCAATCTTCCAATCTCTCTAGGATTTTTTGTCCCAAGAGCCAAAGCTGCAATAGCTCTCTCAATTTTGTTTTAGAAAATAAAAAATGCATAATGAGAGATGGCGCCCTCATTCTCCTTTTATTTCCTCGTTGACCCTTTTCAAACCCTTTTATCCTTTTAATAAAGTAAAGTGACTTTATAAACTCAAGTCGCTTAAAAACCCCAATTTTTAATTAATTACTCAATGTAACTTTTAAAAAGTTACTTTTCTACCCCCATGACATTAAATAATTAATTAATCCCCTTTTTCCACTACCTATAGCCTATGGGAATCACTAGGGCTGAGAGATCATTTGGAAAGGAACGTTACACTCCTCCCTTCCCAAGATTGCTTGTCCTCAAGCAACTACAAGTTAGGATGTTGCAAGATCTGGTCACTTTCCCATGTGGCATTCTCTCCTAGTAAATATCTCCATCTGATGACGTACTCTTGGATCACCCTGTTATGTAGTCTCCTCTCTCATACCTCCAAAACCTCCTCAGGAACCAACACTAACTGCCCCTCCTCATCTAATGGGGGTAACTCTACTGAAGAAGTGACTTGTTGTCCCAATGCCTTCTTGAGGCATGAAACATGAAACACATTATGAAACTTACTTCCTTATGGAAACTCTAGCTCATAAGCTACCTCACCAACTCTATGAATCACCTTGTAGGGGTCATAAAAGCGTGGCTTAAGATTTTTTGCACCACTTTTCTTCTGCAAAGACTGTCTATATGGTTGTAATATCAATAATACCAAGTCTCCCACTTCAAAAGTGTGCTCAACCCTATGCCTGTCTGCATAGATATTCTATTGATTATGGGTCATCAATAAATTCTCCTTGAAAGTCTTGAGGATGTCTTGACTCTCTTGGATCCAATCCTTGACTTTGGAAGATCTGTTATCCACAAACGCCAAATCAACAAATGAAGTAGCATCATATCCATATAATGCTTAGAATGGGGTCATGCCAATGGAAATATGATAAGTGGTATTATAACCACGTTCCCCCAAATGAAACCACTTAACCCATGCCTTTTGTTTCTCGGACACATAGTTACGTAAATACCCCTCAAGCCACTTGTTCACGATCTTTTTCTGACCATCTATTTGTGGGTGGTAACTAGTGCTAGGAGTCAACTTTGTGTCAGCCAACCTCAACATCTCCTGCCAAAATGCACTAAGGAACCTATTATCTTTGTCACTGGCAATGTACTTCGACAACCCATGGACTTTGAATACCTCTCTGAAGAACAACTATGCTACATGTGTTGCCTTTTATTCTAAGGATATGGAAAATAAATGTGAAAACTTGGTCAACTGATTGATCACAACATATATGGAATCTTTTCATGTGGCTTAGGTAAACTTGTGATGAAGTCCATGGATACGCTTTCCCACTTCTACTTCGGAATGTGCAATAGTTGTAGTAACCCCACAAGATGATTCTACTCTAACTTGTTCTATTGACAAGTCATACACTCCCTTACATGTCTCAATACACCATCTTTGAGTCCCTTCCAAGTGAACCTCTCCATCATCTTCCTATAAGTTTTAAAGTGCCTAGGATCCCCTGGAAAGGGTGTATCATGCATAGCCCTCATAATCGTCTCCTTCAATGTAGATTCTAGGAGTCAGTGTATGCAATATTTATAGTAGATGATTTCATCCACCACTTTGTACATGTCATCTTGTATGTTGTGATCCATCAACTCACAATCAAATTTATTCTTGGAATACTCTACCAAGAGATGAGATTTTCAATCATCCAAAATCTATGCAAGTGAACATATCTTCGGTTTCTTGGAGAGAGCATCAACAATCGCATTGTTCTTCCCTTTCACATACTCAATATAAAATTCATATGCTTGTAATATGCTTACCCACTTTTGTTTCCTCTCATTTAATTCTTTCTACCCCAGGAAGTTTATCAAACTGGTGTGGTTTATCTTAACCACAAATTTTCCACCTACCAAGTATTGTCTGAATTTCTCCAAGGCATGCATGATGGCAAGCATTTCCTTGTCATATATGGAGTAGAATATCTTTGACTATGTGATTTTCCTGCTTTCGTATGCTATCGAATGTTTGTTCTGCATCAGAACTTCTCCTATGGCCTCACCCGATGCACCACACTCAAGCACAAAGGGTTGAGTGAAATCAGGGAATGTTAAAATTGGGCAAGTGTTCATCGCTTCCTTCATCATGTCAAATGTCTTATGGGCCTCCTGTGTCCACCTGAATTCCCCTTTCTTCATGATATCTGCGAGTGGTGCAAGCAATTGTGAAAATCCTTTCAAAACTCGCTTGTAATAGCTACATATCCTGAAGAATCCAAGAAAATGCGTAAGGCTATTGGGCGATGGCCAATCCAATATGGTTTAGATCTTCTCTCTATGTACTTGTACACCATGGGAATTAACCACATGACTCAAGTATATGATATTTTTCATGTCCAACTCACACTATAACTCCTTGGCATACAAAGACTAATCCTCCATGATGCTCAGAATTTCACTTGGATTTTCCAAGTGCTCCTCCCATGTCCTATTGTATATAAAAAGATCATCAAAGAACACCAACATGAACTTCCTCAGCTTCTTTTTTAATATGTGGTTCATGTAGGACTGAAAAGTAGTTGGTGCATTGATCAGCCCAAATGGCATGATCAGAAACTCATAGTGCCCATAATGGAACCTGAAAGCAGTCTTGGGAATATCCTACTCTCTAACTCTAATATGACGATACCCCAATTGAATATCAATCTTCAAAATATAAACAGCTCCATGCAACTCATCCAGAAGCTCATCGATCATGGGGATAGGGCATTTGCTCTTGATCATATTCATGTTCAGAGTCTTTTAGTCGATGCACATCCTCATGGTTCCATCCTTCTTCTTGACCAAGACAACTGAAGAAGTGAAAGGACTGGAACTGGGTTTGATATGCCCCATCTCTAGTAACTCCCTAGTATGATTTTCTATTTCATCTTTAAATTTATTCAGGTGTCTGTAAGGAGTGGTTATTACTGGTTTTTCTCCCTCCTCCAACTCAATGGTGTGCTTAAATCCCGTGTCAGGCGGTCTCCCTAGAGGTATCTGTCCAAAAACTCAATCATATTTGCTTAACAGTGTCTGGATGTCTACATGATATTTTCGTTTGTTGTTTGAAGGTTTTTGAGTGGTGAAAAAACACTCTACGAAAAAACATACATCTCCATGTCGGAATATACCCTCCATTCTCTTAGCTAAAATGATCCAAGGACCATCATTGGACATGCCCCTCAAAACTACCTTATTGTCATCTGTTGTCCTGAATTCTAACTCCATGGCTTGGTAGTAAACATAATGTTTTCCCACAGAAACAATCCATTGGACACCCAATATGATATTAGTGTATGGCATCTCAAATACATAGAAATCATTGGGCACCGTGTAGTTTCCCAATGTTATGCATAACTATGGAATATGTTGTGTGCAAGGCATACTGTTCCCACTAGCTACCACTACCTCAAAACCCTCAAATTCAATTGTAAGAAATCTCCTCCTGGCTACCAAAGCTTAGTCAATTAAGTTGTAGGTTTCCCCACTATCAATCTATACTGTTACATGTTGCCCTTGTACTACTCCACGGATATTGAAGGTGTGAAATCTAGGGACACTCGATAGAGTGGTGATAGCCCCACTCTTGAAATCCTCATGTGTATTCTCATAAGATGATTTGTCCTACTCATTTCCCTGTACCTAATATGCTTCCTCCTCTTCGTCACTATCTGAAAGTAACTCTATATAGTGTTGTAATGTCCCCACTTTGGGACATCATGACATCGCAGAGGTTTATGATGACCAGAGTAGCCAGATGGATGTTATAGTGAGTACAGGGATTATTGAGAGGCATTTTGAGGTCTGGATTGCATCGCTCATCCCATTTCATCATTATGCTCCATTCCACACAGGTTGGCCTTGGTTTCGTTGCATTCCGACAATTTCCATGATTTTGAGTATTTTGAGCTATAAGTTAATTAAATTCACTGAAGAGGTCATTTTGGGCACATTACTTGGAGGAACCTCTCAGTGTAATAGCTCATTGGAATCAGGAGGAGAAAAACTACATAATGAGATGGTGATAAGTGAATTTCAGTGGCTAGGGAAGCCACAAGGAGAGATAAGGTGCTTTTCAGAGGTAAAAAGGTTAAGTAATTAATTAAAGTGATTTAATTAATTAATTAATTATTAATAAAATGAAAGTCACTTTCGAGGAAGAAGGTGAGCAGGAAGTATAAAGGAAAGGCAAGGGCCTCTATTCATTCATTCATGTATGTTTATCTTTTGGATTTTTGGCTTATATCTAGAGGACCCATCTCTTGGGGGTTTTGAGGGTTTTGACTTAACAAACCCCTAGAGTATGATTCAATGGTGAAAGATTCCACCTAGCTTGTCCCAAGCTTAGTCTCGGAGATGCAATACGCTCCCACACCATTCTAGTTCCAAATATACTTAGTTGTGGGAGGATTCTACATCAGTTACATGTGCAGATAGAGAGAGGGCGCACCAGTTGAGGGTTTCTAGCAAGAGGGGCGCACCATTCTTTGAGGGAAGTTCGTTCCAAGGGATTGGAAGGGCTTAGGCAAATTCTAGCAGCTAGGTTTTCATTGCAAGGGATTGGACATTAGATCCAGTGCATTCACGAGGAGTTTCATGTGCCATTTGGTTTATTGGATGCATTGGACAAATTGGAGAGAAGCAAGGCAATTTTGAGATTCAGATCTACTCTGTTTGGGGAAGTTATACTTCAGATATGATCCTGAGACTTCACCTAGTGAATTGCAGTGTCCCGATCTATCTTTCTAGCAAGTTTTAGGGCATTTGGAGGCCTCCTTCATCAAGGCCGAAATTATAGGGTTTGGCAGTTTCAGGAGGGTGCAACTCAATTGGAGGATTTAGCATTTGGAGGAGTTTCCCTTGGTATTTCGGTTTGAGATTTCAGAAGGGAATTCTACTCATCCCGATCTACAGTTCGGCATCTTCAGTGTAGCATTTGGATATCTTTGACAGGGGGGCCGAATTATTCAGGGTTTCAGTCTTCTACTAGAGCGTGGCATCTTCCAGCGTGGGGGTTTTGACCCTCATACGGCCCAAATCTACTCTTGCATCTGTCTTCATTGGATATTCGGCCTTTGGAGGCTTGTAGTCTTCTATTAGAGCATTTTGTAGCAGATCCTATCTTCTATCCATCTGATGTTCATTCCAGATCGGCATCTTCATTGTCGCAGGTTCGTATATTCATGAATAAAATCATATTTGAGATTTTTTGGCTTGTCTATCATATTGCATATGGTTGAGGTTTGTTCCATGGTTGTATCTTTTTGTTTATTGTTGCAACACACATATAAATCATCAACTAAAACCCTAAGGCCGAAATCAAGAGGCCATCCTGCAAGTAAACACATGTAAACAAGTAAATCAGCAAAGTGTTTGATGAAATGCCACAACCAGAAAAGTTTTAAAAGACACCCAAAACCGTGATGTTCCTGGTATAATGGCTTGGGAACATTACAAGTGCACCTTACCCTTTCCCATACACCCGTGTCTTTGTTCCCAAGGGTCTTTTCAGCCAAATCAAAGCTTCTTCCATCTCAACTCATTAAGAGTTTCCTCGTCCAACTTCTCCTTACCAATCCCCTCTTTCTGAAAAGGTTTCGTATCCTTGCTTTTTTGGGGAATGAAAGGTTTGGAGAAAAAAAAAATCATCAGAACGACATCCTCCATGTCTCGTGTCCTGATGATGGAATCCTAGAAAGTCTCTCGTTTGAAGGATTTCACCCAACCACGTAGTGGCTCGGATAATCCTTCAATGCACAACATGACTAGCCTTTTCCCAGATATATCTGACATTGTGACTACAATCCTTTGAAACTTTGTAATGTAATAATTCAGCGTCCCAACCTGGTTGAGTTGTGTCAACTCTCTGAAATGTAATTCTGAATCCTTCATGTCAAACCCCTCCATTGGATTTTGTGTGAAGTCCAGATAGGAGGTAATGTTGGCATGCCCCAAAGTGACCAATCCATGGTACCACCAATCATGGACCTCTCCATATAAATGCAAGGTAGTGAAATTAATCTCTTTCGCCTCTGTCTTAGGGTTGAGTTGGAAATATGTGTCCAACTTATATACCCATGCTCTAGCTGTGCACTTATTGGAACCATCAAAGGAAGGAATGGATAAATTTCCAACCTTTCGCATGAATCTTCTGCGAACCCCTATTGAATCCCTTGTTTTTTTCTTGTATTTGTTTGTATAGTAGTCCTTTAGTGACATGGTTGCTTGAAACCCGTCACCAATGGCTTGGTACTCCTTCCAGTAATCATTAAAGGTTCCACCTTGTCCTTCCTGCCCTTGATTCCATGTTTGTTGCTCCCCCAAGAAATTAGGCATAAGAGGTCTAGGAATCACTCTACTGGTGATCCTAGTGCCAACGTGTGCAGGAATGCTATTTTTTTTTTCTTCTGCATGATTCACATTTTTCCCATTGGAACCTCCTGCACCATTTTTAAACCTATGGTTTTGGTTCCCATTATGTCCATTAATGCCCCCCAAACCATTGTTTCCCCCATGGTTTTGATTTGCTTGAGTGTTTTAATTAACCAAGTCGAGAGTTATGCCAGTTGTTGCTACCCACTGGATAAACCTTCTAGGATATGTATGGCCATGTTCTCATTATTTATGTTCCCCGTGTCTCTCTCTTGTTCTACCTTTGGTTGATCCAATTCTTCTTCTTCTCCTGGGTGAAATATGTTTTCTTCCCATCACTTCCTTCTACTTATGTAAGTGATGTACCCCTCATCTCCTTGCCTCATGAATTAACAAACCCCCTCAGGCTAGCAGAATTGAGGCTTTGATACCATTGACGTAATATCCCTTACAATTCTTTTTGGATTTTTCTTCTAGTTTAGTGGTGTAAGCATATTGTCAAACAATTTGCATACAAATGTTCTAGAAACAATTCATGTGCATATCAAATCTATGTTGATGGTTTACAAGAAATACAAATAATAAAACCCAAAAATGTTTATTGCATTAATATTTAGGACGGTTGCAATGCAAAGAAAATCCCTCAAACAATACATAAATAACAAATGCAGAACTTGATCTATTATTTTGTTTGTTGTCTTGGTAATTGTTGAGATAAATATGTTGTAGATGAAATATATGAACAAAAGCCTTGTAAATGTTATGGCAGGCCTGTAGGTGAAAAACACTTGCAACAGTGGTACGTCTAGTTGGGATAGGGTTGTGGATGAAGTCCACAGCCTCCCCACAATAGCTAGACTCAGCCAAGAAAAGTATAAGTCGACCCTCACAGGAAATGGGTGCAACCACCAAGAAACTCGCCCTCCAATTGCAATGATATGACCCATCAACAAGAATAACAGTCCCAACAGGTAGGAAATAGGCCCCAACAAGCTTAACTCAGACCATATCTGAAGGAACTCACCCATCAATCAAGATCTTTGCTCCAACAAATGGAATCATCCCCACAACAAGCTAACTCGACCTTCCTCTAAAGAAATCGACCAAATGATGAAGGAATCAATCCCTCCTCTAAGAAATGCAAGATTCCCACAAAGAAATCAGCCCCCAAACTAAGAAAATGTTGCCCACAATACTAAAAACATGGCCACTAGATATACTCACTCTCCTCAAGCCAAGTCGACCTCTGCACAAGAAAAACTTAGCCCCGAAGATAGAACTCAACCACACACACTAAAACTCAACCACCAAAAGATAAACTCTACCACAAATGAAGCACACTGAAAAGATCTGTGTGATCTTCTCTCCTCGACCAACTAGGGTGGATGGTATCACCATCGAAACCAATCTTCCAATCTCTCTAGGATTTTTCGTCCCAAGAGTCAAAGCAACAAGAGCTCACTCAATTTCGTTTTAGAAAATAACAAATGCATAATGAGAGATGGCACCATCATTCTCCTTGTGTTTCATTGTTGACCCTTTTCGGACCCTTTTACCCTTTTAATAAAGTAAAGTGACTTTATAAACTCAAGACACTTAAAAAGCCCCTTTTTAATTAATTACTCAATGTCACTTTTAAAAAGTTACTTTTTCGCCCCCATGACATTAAATAATTAATTAATCCACTTTTTCCACTTAATATAGCCTACGGGATCACTTAGGCTATTACGTCAATCTCTTGGAGAGATCATTTGGAAAAGGACATTACAAAGAGTCACACATATTGTAAATTCAATCCCACCACATGTTCTTCTAAAGGCTTACCATTTTTTTAATGGCCCAACACGGTTGGGACAAGAAATGGGGAGCATAGACTAAGCTCCACCTTCGCAAGCTATTCCAACACACTGAAGTATTATTGATAAAGACACTTGAAAATAAAAGTTGAACTTATAGCATCGAATGTTTTTTGACATATATGCATATAATACAAACCCAAACCCACCTCATATTCAAATAAGTAAAATCAATGAAAGTTACCACAACCTATGTGGACCTAAACCCACCTCATATTCTCCTTAAACTTAACATTATAATTAGTATAAAATAAACCAATGAGAGTTACCACAACCCTCATAGAAAGGTCATAAATGATGGCATAGAAGGTAGATGGTAAAATATGATAAGTATCCTCTATGTCTAACATAACAAACATTCTTCTTTTGTTTCTTTCCAAAAGTTGGTTCACAAGGGTGTCGTATATGGGGCACTCAAATTGCCCCATTTTCGATGAGGGTAGTTTTTTCAAAGAATCAAAGTTCCCCATTTTCAGTTCTTTCTTTCGAAAAATCGACAATCTAGATCATCTTAAAATCATCTTAAAATGGACAAAAAAATCCTAAAGCAAAATTTCATAAACTAAGTTCCCAATATTAAAGTAGAACTCTGACTTCCGACATAATTTCCACTAAAAACAATACCCAATAAGAAGACAAAATAAATACCCCTTTATGGAAGCAACATTATATTCCATATAAATCCAAAAACATAAAGATGAATTATTTCAGGGATGTCACATAAAGATGGAAATGAAGTAGGGGAACCCAAATATAAAAAGTAGTCCCAGGGGTTAAGATTATTTATTTAAAAGAATTTGTCATTCAATTTTAAATATTAATAATTATATGATATTATTTAAATTTATAAATTCTTTTTAATGCTATTATTATTACACTTTTAATCATATCACGTATGGAATTTGCATATTATTGCAACGAATGTTAAAACAAAATGAATGTGTTTTGTAAATAAAAAATGTTTTTAAAATGTCTCAACAAAATGGATAGAGTTTGCATGCATTTAAAAGTGTATTTAATTCAAAATGTACCTATCCATATGTACATTTGTGTTTTCTACATTTTTATGAGTTTGAACCACGATAATATAAAAAAAATATTTATCTCATAAAAATACACTTCTAAATTACATGGATATTAAGTATATTTGAATTATTTTGATCAACATTCTAAGAAAATATGCGAATTTAGGGACAGTATATAGTTATGGAGGAATTGAGTTAGATTTGGTTTACTATATTTTGAATTTGGATGAGATGGGAGAGAATGAAATTTTCATGGCAAGAATTTAGCAATTGGACAAAGCCCTCAAGTAAAAGGTATTTTAACCTATGATTGTGAACTTAAAGTAGCAACTCAAAGTAGCACCAGATTTTTTTTGTACATAGTCAAAGGAATAGGAGCAAATTTGTTAGGGTATCTTATGCCCTTGGGGACTCATCACAAACATGACAATGGTGATATCTTGAGCAATCTCATCATAGTGAAAACTTTGGAAAGATAAAGGATTGGATGTCTTCATTCCAGATGTGAACAACATGCCAAAGGTGCAAGCTGAATCGGCGATTCTAATGTGTGAATGTCCCTTGTGGAGTTCAAAGGATTATCATTTGAAAGGGAAAGAGCACTAACTCAATAGCCTTCACATAGCCTGACTAAGACAAATTTCTCACCCCTTGAAATTGATGCGGGGGACTCATCAAAGGTAGAAAAGTATTATTTTGTCTCATCTTCTTCCTTGCCTAAACAAAATACACACTCTTATTGGAAAATCCAAGGTTGCAGACACTATAGAGTAATTGAACCTGGGTGTTAACCCAAACTTTTTGGGTATAGAGTCTTCGTCAATAGCTCATATAAAAACTTAAACCGATTCTAGAGGAATTCGAGTTGAAGGAAAATGTGTGGAGTTCAGGGTAGTGAAAAAGAAACAATGCTATATAAAATTCCATAAAGAATACCTAAGGTTGTTGCTAGGGATAGATGTTGTAATGAATCAAGTATTGCATCTCTAAGAGAAATCCTTGATAAGTGGGTTCTTTGTGAGATTCGTTGTAGAGAAGGCCCCTAAATATTTGGATGGAGAAGGAGTAGTGTAGTCTACTGGGATACCAGATGACCTTCCACTTGTTAGCAAAAGGCTAGATTGCCATCATATTTAATTTGGAAGAGGACATAGTAAGATTTCATCAAAATTCTTGGTATTGGGGTTCAACATTACTCTTTGTAAAGGTTTGGTCCCCCTGCTTCGATCCATGACTAGAGAATGTTGGCGTTTAATCCATTCTAGTGAAACTCCTCACATTACCACACAAACTCTAAAATGAACACTCTTTTCCTTCCATAGGCAGTTGTATTGCTGCTTTCCTGGACTTTGACAATTGCTCGTCTTTTGACAACACAATGATCAATAGCTTATATACTTTTTGAATCATACTTGTGTGAAGGGATTCCATAACAAATAGATATATTCATTGGCAAATGGTTTTATAATCCATTTCTAGACTACTTTAAAATCTCATTTTGGTGTTCCAAGTATCATTCTCATGACCATCTAAAATACAATTGTTTAATTAAAAAATCAAGGTTTTAATGGTGACAAAAGAATCATCCTAGAAACCCATGACACACTCTCAATAAGGAAGAAGTAGGCACTAAGGAAGGTGAAGGTAGTTGGGATACTCCATCTCATCCTCCAATTGTGACTTAGCCAGTAATGGGTTAAATTCAACAAGATTCCCCATAATTGAGGAATTAGGAAGTTGGCTTTTCACTCTCCAAGTATTTACAAAAGAGTGGATAAGGAACATTGTCCAGTCCTACCCTCAGAAAAAGAAAACCATCTCTTTTTTGTAACTTCTCACCCAAGGGAGGATAGGGGGATTTGTGATTTTGGCTTTAAGGATTCCCCAAGCTACTTAGATGAAAGCTTTATCCAACTAAACCCGTGGAAGTACCACCTTAGACCTTGTAATTTGGATAATCAAAGTAATAAGGTGGATATTGAAGGAAAACTAAGTCTAGATCCTGGACAAGGAAGAACCACCAAACACCTAGTAGCATATCCCTACTATCACATGCTCAAATTAAGGAAAAAATGGATATTAAGACCGAAGAAAAAAAGGGGGCCCTTACATTAGGGAAATCCACGAGCCATGTTTCCCAATCATAACTCTATCCCTCCACCTCAAGGGTTTGGGAAGTACCTAGAAAAGCGTAGCCCCTAGAAGATTATGTAGCACAATTAGACTTGATGTTATTTTTTTACAAGAAACTATGGGTGAAGGAATTAAAGTGTAAGGAATTCTACAATCCTCCTTTTTGAAAGACTGTTAGTTCTTAACTTTAAGATCAAATGGAAGACCTAGAGGGATTGTGATGGGATGGAATCCCCCCTCAAGTTGATATCATCTTCTATTTTTTATTTATGTATTTTGATTGTGCTTTTCTCTCAAGAAGCGGGGAA
>SNQJ01S0001231.1:33955-46241 GCA_010110895.2 Picea sitchensis
TTTTTTTTTCTCCTTCTTGATCCTTTATTGTTCTCTTTGCACTCTACATCTTGGGTGGATCCTATTGTAATATTCTAGATTACATGGGAATTCAAGAAGAGATACATTAAGCACATCAAGGACACACACAACCCAACAAAGAAGAGATCATTTAGGGAAGCATATCCATCCGAGACTTTATTCCTTCTTTATGAGTATTTATACCTAAGGAGATGGTTGGAGCGGTTATACCCGTTCTGAATAATCATTCGTTAGGTGCACGTTCATGTATCATTTACTTGACTTTACATTGTACTTATGCTAATATAATGTATGATGATATTTACATGGCCTAAAAGGCCTTCCAACATCTCCCCCACACTCAAATCCTTACTCGTCTAGAGAAAGTGTGAAATAACATCTTGGGTCTCTACTCCTATAGAAGTATCCTTACTGTGCATCAACCATGCATATCTGTTTACATAGGTAAATCAGCCACAACAATTGCCAGCTATATAATAAGATGCATGTATATAAGGTTTACAATTATTTGTTTCAAATGGATCTGAATGACTATATACTGCATGACTGAACTTTTTGATCTCCATGATTCTAACATTCTCTAGCAGTCGAAGGTACCCAATGCTACCTCAATCCAAATGTAAAGTATACTCCTCACAGGAACTGTCAGGGCTACCTCTATTGTTAAATCTAGTTGGTCAATTCTGAACTCAAACTACTCACGCGCTCTAGAAATCTTCTCCTCATGGGGATTCTTCTTTATGGAATCGACGAGGTTCTACGACATCAGTCAATCCTACCATTACTTTGCTTTCATGGACATAACTCAGGAAACTATTGTTCAACTATAATACCAGGGTGCTCAATCATTTCAATAATTGTTGTCTCATCATCTTGTCTTTTAAACTCTAGTGTGTGTGTATGTCATGAGATGTCTCTTTCTTGAATGCCTTCATCAGTTGAAAAAATTGTGTAATCAATGCTCATCATCAATGCTCTCTACAAGTGCTCAAATCAATTGTTGCAACATTGTCGATTAGTGATAAATCAATTATTCACTGTCAATGCTTCCATGCATGTGTGCTTACTACTAGGTCTAAATCTTTTCTTTGTTGTTGGCTATGTTTTTTTGAGATTCTGAGAATATATGGAGTTTGCAGTTCAAATTTACATGAAAGACAAATTTGACTATGGTTCGATTCTCRGACTCTAATTAGTGATCACGACTCAACTCRAGTAARAATGGACTCAATGGTTAGAATCTAATTTCTAACTGTTAGTAAGACTCAAAGACTATTTTTACACATACSARGATTTTACAACTAATTGATGTTGATTGGATATCSACTGTTGTCAGAAAGAAACTGATCTCATCGACTAATTATTGACTTATATTACAKGATGGATTCAAGATCACTTGTTTTTAAAGACTCRCRTTTAACCCCCTCGTTTCTTTAAACTCCATTTCTGACTTAGATTTTACACACATTTTACATTAAATATTGACACAATTAACTAATATGYTACCGACTCAATCAACAAAATCATTTTTATTTTTCKMCTAAACTTATTTCTGACTCGACTCTTGAGTAAACTAAACTCAKAATACRAACTCGACTTAAGATTAACTTACTCGACTGTAAACTATATTGACTCGATTATCCTTCATGTAACTCTTTTTGTACATATATTTCCAAATTTTRTGTACTCGATGCCAAGACATGACATTGTAGCAGTAAAAACCACCTATATATAACTCTGACAAGGACTAAATTTGACTTCCATAATACTTAAAATTGATGACTATCAACTTAAATGAGCGAGCCAACCAAGCATAAATTCATKGTAGATTATGTTGAGCACTTGATCCTCATACTTGGAGAGTYGGGATCRTGAGATATTTAATGACAACCGATCARCTTGGGCGATTACSTTGATGTACTTGTTGGTTGTTTTCTTTAGCGGTGTGGCCACGTTGTCTTCTTTAATTAAAATACATTTATACATGATTCTTGTGGTAGCTTAAGTTGACTCATATTAAGTTGTCGATGTGGTTGACTCTCTTCTGGGCGACTAGCCCATCAATTGGTCGATCATTCACTTGCTCGACCACCACGTCCTCCTCGACCAAAAAGTCGGATCCTTCAATCAACGTGTTGCAGCAGATCAACCATATGACCCTCAACTTCCAATTCACAAGTTCTTTCTTGGGCATCGTTATCTTATCTTTTCTTGGGCATCGTTATCTTTTCATGCACAAGTTAGGGCCAATTTCGTGTCCTAAAAGGTCACCTTCCCTCATCTACTAAAGACTTTATTCCACAAGATGTTTGTGGTCTAAGATACACCCTTTTGTTGAGCTACAAAATGGCTTGTTTAGAAACTCTTTGTGGCTTTAATGCATACAAATCATTAGTTGTCTATGGATCTTCTGTAGCTATTGAAAATTTCGAATTTAGAGATATGTTTTTATAGTAACACAAATTCTAAAAGCTATGGATCAAAGTATGGTTCCCTCTCCCACACCATTCAATTATCATGAGTGGAAATCAAAGGTGCAAATCATTTTGAGAAGAAAAGGCTTATATAGAATCATTATGGGAACCAAAGTTGAACCCACATGTGATGATAAAAATCCAAAATGGTTTAATAAATATGATTAATCATATGGATTATTATCTATGTAACTCCCCACCTTCTCTTCCACAATGAATCAACAAAATTGTTAGGGACCTAACCTCCCTAACCCCTTGCGTGGGTAGAATAATATATTTCCATATAATAAAGGTCGGCATTAGTTAATAAGGCCTATTTAATAAATCTAAATGAGTCAATGTAAGAAGACCTAATAGAAGCTTTCGCTTCTAGAAGGATCTTCCTCTAGAATGATCTTTAGAAGATACAATCAGTATAAATAAGAGAAGGAGGCATGAGAAGTTTTGTCTTGATAATTATTGTAATAGAGCACTACTACGTTGGAGGTTGCCAGGTGAACATTGATTTCTATCAATAAATGTATTATTTTGGTGTTGGTTCATATAGTGTTGTTCCGTTGTTATTCTATGAGGTATTTTTGTTTTCTGCTATTATAATATATATGGTACCTAACAAGTGGTATCAAAGCTCTTTACTTGGCAGGAATTGTGGGTAAAAAAAAAATTTAGGGTAGAGATGTATTCTGGTGTATTAGAACTACAATGATCTTTCGTTCAGTGCATAAATCCACTGTCATGGAAGCATACACGTAGGAAATACAAGACATACTTAAGCTCACATTGTTGTACACCCTTGTAACCCTTGTTGGTACCCCTTCGAGTTGTAGCGCATTAGACAACACCTATATATAGACTGGCCTAGGTATCCTAAATCCCACTATAGATGAATCAATCAGTGGTCTGACTACTATAGTTCCACCGCAATCAAAACTCGAGAAGTTACTATTTAGTACATGGGTAACTAGATAGTACAGCTAAGGGTACGGTCTAGCCTCCTTAGTTGGTGTCCTGAGATATTGGGTCGATTACTATTGTTCGACCCCGCACATATAGCAGAGAGCTATAGCACAGTGAAAACCCTTGTATGTAGGAACCCTGAAAAACCCTAACCCTTGGGACGGAAATAGAATAAACAAGGAACAAACAAGATTTATTGTCGTTCAACCTTGCCTCCTGCACGTTGGTTGCGAAATTACTACACATTGTTTCCTGTTAATAATTCAAGTATTTTGATGCTACAGTATTATTCAGATCGGAGTATAACTCTGTAGAAGTAAAAAAAACCTAGGGCCAGCCCGCACTCTTATTTGAGACCTATCCCATTGGACTCCTCTTTTCATCCTGATTGCAGGGATACCTATCATTTTTCATCCTTTTTTCCCTGTGGTCCCGACCCCTTCTTGGCACCTTTATTTGGGACCTATCCCATTGGAATCCTCTTCTCTCATTGATTACAGGGGTATTTATCACTTGTAATCCTTTTTGTCCATGGACCCACCCTCCCTTTTCAAACACCTTTTTTTACCACCTCTTCCTGTGATTTTCTCTTCACCATGACCAGCACTCACAACCAAGATCTTGAAAACCGCATCAATACCCACATAGAGGCCAAAATGGACTACATGAAAAAGGAAATAAAGAAGGACATCATTTCCCACCTTTCCAGCCAGCTTGCATCCCACCTTGACTCTCAGCTTGACTCTTTTTTTTCCAAGGTATTGGAAAAACTGTCATTTCCTGGATTCCATACCTCATCTAGAAAACATTCTAATATTGAAGGTACAACTTCCTCCAATTCCCAACCTTTTCATTCCAACCCCTTTCATCATGATCTGTGTCTTCCATGTGTTGAGGTGAAAAAATTTGATGGCTTGGATCCCACTAGCTGGGTCACTCAAATGGAACATTACTTCTTCTTGCATGGAATCACTGATGACTTGGCCAAGATTCATTATTGTTTCCTCTATTTGGATCTTGGATGTTGGAAATGGTGGCAATGGCGTAACAAATCACGCAAAGGATATGTTGCTTGGACACAGTTTTTGGCCGAACTTTATGAATGCTTTGACATCGACACACACTCCCTGGGTCGTTTTACCAAAATGAAACAATCTGGTACCGTGGCACAACTCTTGTCCTGGCCCTTCATGACTTCAAGAATACTTGTGTCCTAGAATGTGATGCTTTCGGGAAAGGAATTGGAGCGATCCTCATGCAATAAGGACGACATTTGACCTTCACTCGCAAACAACTTTCAGAGTGAAATTTGATCCAATCCATCTATGAAAAGGAAATTTTGGATATTCTACATGTCGTGGATGTCTAGCGTCCTTATATATTGGGGCAACGCTTCCAAAATAAAACCGATCATTAGAGCCTCAAGCATTTTTTGGAACAATGAATTTCCTCCCCAAAGCAACAAAAATGGGTGACCAAGCTATTTAGATATGATTATGAGATCATTTACAAGAAGGGAAAAGAAAATGTGGTTGATGACTCTCTTTCCAGGAAGTATGAAGATGAAGAGTCCCTCTTTTCTCTCTCCTTCCTTGAACTAGATTGGATCCAAGCTATTCACCAAGAATGGATGAAAGACCCCAAAATTTATTTCCCGATCCAACAATTGCAAGACAATTCTTCAGTTTCTCCAGGGTACTCATGGAACAATGATGAGCTTCTCTACAAAGGTATTCTCTATCTAAGAAAATAGTTGCAACTTAAATCTCTGGTGATTTTAGAGTTTCATGCTTCCCCCACAACTGGGCATTCAGGGTTTACCAAAACCTATAAAAGGATCAAACATTATTTTTTGGGGGATGGGATGAAAAAGGACATCTCCACCTTTGTGACTGAATGTCATTTCTATCAACGCAATAAGGGAGAAACAATCAAGGCCCCGGGCACACTACAACCGTTCCCGATTCTATTGACTATTTGGCAGGATATTTCTATGGATTTCATTGTTGGCTTACCTAAATCGAGCAATAAGTCCATCATCATGGTGGTAGTTGATCGTATTTCAAAATATGTTCATTTTTTTTATCTTCAACACCCATTCACAACATCCACAGTGGCTCAAATTTCCATCGATAATATGTTCAAGCTTCATGACATGCCTCATTCTATTGTATCTGACTAAGACCCCACTTTCACTAGCAATTTTTGGAAATAATTGTTTTGTCTCTAGTGAACCCAATTACATCTCAACACCACCTATCATCCCCATACTGATGGCCAAAATGAAGTTGTCAACAAGTGTTTGGAAACATATTTGAGGTGTTTTGCATCTGGCATACAAAATAAATGGGCTCAATGGTTACCCCTAGCTAAATGGTGGTACAACACATTTTAGCATACAACTACTCGCATGATTCCTTTTGAAGCAGTATATGGAAAAAAACCCATGTTGGTTCTCCCATACATTCCATGTGTCTCAAAGGTTCAAGACTTTAACAGAAATATTACATTTTGTGAGGCCATCCTCAGCACCCTCAAAACAAATTTGTCCATGGCTTAGAATCACATGAAGCAACAAGAAGATCAAGGTCATTCTTAACACCAATTTGTTGAAGGGGACCAAGTATTTCTTCGTATACAACCCTATAAGTTGACCACTGTCAAAAACTTTCTCTAAAATTTTATGGTCCTTATACAATTCTCAAGCGAGTGGGGCAAGTTTCCTACAAGTTAGTTTTTCCTAGTCACTCTAAGCTCCATCTTGTTTTTCATGTCTCATTCTTAAATAAGGTGATTGGAACTATGTTCCATACTCAAACTCGTCTCCTTGAGTTGGATGAAGAAGGTTCCATTTGGTTGTAGCCACAAGTCGTCTTGGACCAGGGAGAGCATTGTCTCCATTACCACACCATCAAGGCAGTGTTAGTGCAGTGGAAAGATACAACTCTAGAATATGCCACCTGGGAGTTGACCTACCATTCTGCAAGAGTTTCCTCATCTCAAGCCTTGAGGACAAGGATCTTTTTCAAGGTGGAGGGAATGTTAGGGACCTAATCACCCTAACCCCTCACGTAGGTATAATAATATATTTCTATGTAATAAAGGCTGACATTAGTTAATAAGGCCTATTTAATAAATTTGAATGAGTCAATGTAAGAAGACCTAATAGAAGCTTTCGCTTATAGAAGGATCTTCCTCTAGAATGATCTTGAGAAGATAGAATTAGTATAAATAAGAGTAGGAGGCATGAGAAGTTTTGTCTCAAGAATTATTGTAATAGAGCATTGCTTTGTTGGAGGTTTCCCCTCGAAGAGGCAAGTGAACATTGTTTTATATCAATAAAGGCATTATTTTGGTGCTATGGTTTCATATATTGTGTTGTTCCGTTATTATTATCTGCAGTGTTTATGTTTTCTGTTATTATAGTAGATCCAGTACCTAACAAAAATCATCCAATGAAATCTAGACCACGCTGGAAGGACTCTTTGGGAAGCAGAATGTATTGAGAGGTCATTAGCTGGAGAATGAGCCCATCAATTTGAGCCTGAAAATATTTGACACTATCCAATATTTCTTCACTGAGTTTAAATCACTGAGGTTGAAGCTCAAGTTGTGTTGAATTAAGAAGGAGGATGAACAACTTGTTCTATCCATTCTTGAAAAACTTCATCCATATTGCTTTATTTTTGTTTATGTCTTCCATGCTACGGAGAATGCTCTTGAAGCTGCTTGCAAAATGCCAACTCTTAACAATTTTGTTGTAAAACTAATAGACAATCCAGACAAACTTGTTCAAATGGGAACATTGAAGACTTGAATCAAAGGCTCGTGCCCTTGTTGCAAATTAGGGCTTAAAGGATTCAAAGGTATCTAGCAACATGAATAAACAAAAGAACACATAAAATAAGGACATGGACCAGAAATCTAATTATTCTCATGAGACCTCCCATTCGAAGGTTAAAAAGATGAAGTTTGAGAAGGCCAAGTGTGCCTACTACAATAAGCTCGGGCATGATGAACGAAAGTGCATGAAGAAGAAGTTTTCTCATCTTCCTCATCTTATTGAGAAGAAGAATAACAAGCTACCTTATTGTATCAATCAATGTTCATGGGCTAAGAATTCCTCTAAGGAACAAGAAAACAACAGGATAAAGGACCAGCCTCATGCACTTGTAGTAGTGGAATCTCCATGCTCTTCTTGGGTACTTGGCTTGAGTGATTCAAACCACATGGCTTCATCACAAGATAAATTTGCATATTTGGAGCCTTGTGCTACACCTACTATCTTGATAGGGGACAATACTCTTGTTTAGGTATGCGGCAAAGGAATAATTGACTTAGTTGTTGGCCAATTCTAAAATGTTCTATGCATTCCCTCCTTGTCAACAAGTCTTCTTTTCATCTACCAGATAACACATTTTGGTACATGCAAGTGAGTGGAATTCACACTTTACTTAGTGGTCATTAGTGAGATGACAAGTGGAGCTATTGTTGTTGTTGGGAAAGTTGATCATCAGTCTACTAGAAAGGCATGCCACTTGAATATGCCTCATGGGAAATAGCCACAATCCTACAAGAATTTCCTCATCTTCAACCTTGAGGACAATGTTGCCTTAAAAGGAGGAGGGCATGTTAGGGTCCTAACCTAACCACCCTAATTTTGGCTACCTAGGAGTTAGTTAATTGTTATATGCAACCATCATATTTGAATAAGGCCTATTGGATATTAGTGGATAGTTATTTAATGTTAAAGGGTCCACTTTATAAGGCCCACTAGGTAGGTGCTACCCATTAGTGACGTGACCACAAGTAGTTAGGATGTTTTCCATGGAAAATCTATTTAAAGAGATATGAGACTATGGAATGTTTTTTCTTTAGTTTTATATTGGGAGCTGTACTCAGTGAAAGGTCACCCCACCTTAATAGGCAAGTTAACATTTATTTCCTTCTTTTCATTATCAATATAGAAGGGTATCTTCATGGATTTCATCTTGTTGTCTGTTGTTTCTAGTTTCCTCAATTATATTCTTTGTATGCCTAGTTGTGTTTCAATTTTTAGGGATCGAGGAACACTACACAAAAAACCCTAACTTGTATGGCATGTAAATCCAAAAATATTATGAACTAGAGTCTACAATTTTGACTATGTATAGTTCTCTATTTCCTTTATCTAACCCTCCAAATCCTATGCATTACCATATCTCCAAAAAAAAAAAAATTATAGTAAAATTTGTAATTTGTCTCTTTTAAAAGTGTGGATTTAAGGATTTCCCACTCTAGTACCAAATGTAATATATCAAATACTCAAAATAGCATTATAAACTAGAATACACACATTTTACATAAAATATTATCATGGACCATATCTACCAAAGTGATAATAGATATCTTGAGTTACACAATAACTCTTTATTCATTAGGAGAACCTCCTCCAAATAAACCAATGCATACATCCATGTATCCAAATCATATGTGTATGTTTATCATAATCACTATATTGAATTTTATATATACATATTCTCACTAATTGCACATTTGGGCCCCATATTAGACCAACCCCTCTTACATATACATTTAATTCCATGCATACCCCATTAGGGTCAGTCATAACTTACACCTTGAATTAAAAAATACAATTGTTTGTTGTATGTCTCCACATACCACATGCATAACACCTCTAATCTATTTTCCTTCCTAGTAGGGTTTATATTATTCTAGGCTTGTGCCATGAGTACAATATGGTCTTATTTTTGTTTGAATTTTGTTTTCCTTAATGGTCTTCAATTACCTCCAAACGGGTATCTTTCTCTAAAATCCCTTGCTTATTTATTAAGTTGTTCGAACAAATTTTGTTAAAAAAAGTTCTAAAATATTATGAGTTGTGCACAAATTTAATTTGTTTATCTTCCTTGGATCCCTAATATCTAGTTGGTTATATTTTTTTATTTTTATTTTTTTTAATGGTATTTGACCTTTGGTCCATGCATCTTTTCTTCTTTTTAACGTTTTGAAGTGGGATTCCATTTTCTAGATTTATTGGTCATTTTATGCCTTCTTCCTCTTCTTCGTCCTCTTATTTTTTAAATAATTATCCTTCTATTATATCACCAATACATCTGTTGTGCTTTGATGGTATTGAGGAGTATTTTTATAAACCCAATATTATATTTTTATCTATTTATTTCCCTTAACTACACAAATGAAGGTTCAATGAAGGTTATTTTGTTGGATAAGCATATATTTCCACGAATTCTTCAATCACATCCTCCCATGCACTAAATAAATTATGTTTCACACTTTTATTTTCCAAGGGGTGTTTTTTACATCTTAATATGAGGGAGATTTGTTATCTCATTTATGTTCAACTTGGAGTTGACATGTGATACTTTAAAAAAATGTAAAGTTAATAAAAAAATATAAAATGGCAATACTAATCTAAAGTTAAAAACCAAAGTTGTATATATTTCTTTAGTTTTAATTTTGTTCTCAACATGGATTTAGCACATGAAATTTAAAATAAAATAAAATATTACTAACAAAAATATATTCAATATAGGCCTTATGTAAAAAACCATATAAATAGATAGATAAAAATTAATTAGAAGTAAGAAAATTTATGAAAGGTTAAAACATCTCTCATTTTTCTTGCTAACATATTAGAAGTTTTATTTTCTTTAACAGGAATGGTTATATTTATATTTAAAACAGGATGTGGCCAAACTATCCAACTTAGTAATACAAAAAATTAGCAGTTTTCACTCTTTTTTGTATAAAAAAGGCTCCTAAAAAGTTTTGTACTACTATCTATTTGAACTAGCTTTAAAGTTATATGTTGTTGCTTTCTATTCGATGTGAGTATTGTCATACAAACTATCCTAGCCAAAACACAATCCTATAAAACATGTTAACATGCAGGAATTAAAGTTGGGACATGCTCATTTAGGGATTCCATCATACTACCAACCTTGGATGCTTGGATGCCAATTGATAAATTGTTTCCTTAAAATAACTATTGTTGTGTTGAATCTTTTTCCCTTGCTAGCATGTAATGTCCCCAACCTCCCAGGATGGGCCACATCACACACAATCCCAATTTTTGGTGCTCTAATACCACTTTGGAACATCCCCAACCACCAAGTTGGGCTATGATACTTAAAACTAACTAAGCTTGGATACCACTTTGTAATGTACCCAGCCTATTGTTGAGCTACTCTACTCCAAAAATCAATTTTGTGGATTCTATTCTATAACATTGGTTTGCAAAGTATTACTTAAAGTAACACGCATGACCCCAAGCTGGGTTGCACCACACAAAATTCCCTCTTTTGACACAACTTATAACAACAGAAGGAACACGATACAACTGTGCACACAAGCATGTTGAGAACCCAAACATTACGGTGTGCGTAAATCACTATTAGCACGTGATATCTATTGTGTGCACAACCATTCTAGCCTTACATGTAGACTTGTGTTCTCCTTGTGCGTACAGGCTGCATCCTGCACGCACCACGAATCCAACCGCTTGCATGCACGGGCCCCATGCATGCGGCCATTATAGCCTTCCTCATAGTCCCATGACTAATAATATAAAGTTAACCTTACATTAATAACTAATAATAGCAATTATACACAACATGCATGCCTACAATATTGAATATCAACACTATGCTTACATGTGCATGCAACATTATACAATATTTCAGCAACTACTTATGTGCAACATCATACAAGAAATAAACCATAATAGACATAAGTAAATATCATGTAGTAAATTAGACAAGCACATAAAGAACACTTATCTTTCATGAAAGGTCACCAACTGTGCACATGACTCAAACGTTCCTCCCAAACATGGACTTGTTGCTCATAAGCTTTCAACAACAGGTCACCCTCGATTTAGGGCATAAACTCCACTAGGGAAAAATGATTCCTAAAGCTTGAATAAGGTATGATAACAATGGAATTTCTCATTACAAGGTACTCACTGCTGCAAATAGTCTATAGTCCCTCATTCCCCACATGCATGTCCCACCCTAGGAAGTGTGCTACTTATTTTCTCAATACTCCTTCTACTGCCCCACTTCACTTCCAGGGCTTCAACAACAGACCATATCAGGAAATCTCAGAGCACTGCAACTAATGCCTAGTGCACTAGGGAACAATTCCCATCCAATCTCTCACCTGGAGATATTTCTCATGGGCTTGACAACTCGGCTCTTGGATAGCAAGAATCTCACCTAGAGAGTATGCTCATGGCTAAAAGAGTATGTTCATGGGCCTGAAAACTCGCCTCTTTGACACCTTGACTCCTTGACCCAAGCACATGGTTATACAATGGCATTCAATTACAAAGAGACGTGATTCCTTCACAGAGGAAAGTTCGTCTCCAAATGACAGAATGAATAAATAATGGAAAAAGATATCCCCAAATACACTAAGGTCAACAATATATATTGAATGCCTTAAATTGGACACTTGTCACCTTCAGAATTTAGATTTTAGCCACTTGGTGACTCATTTCCCATCTCTCAGGAACTTAGGATAAATAATTATCCATAACTTATATTTTTCCAGAAATATTAATAAAATATTGCCTCAGACTTAAGCCCCTTAGGCTTAGTACCTCTCATAAACTATGAACCCCCTTTTCCTTTTTCGGAGGAGTTTATCCCTGCGTCTCTTTTTCGTCTAAGTCAGCCTTCATGCAACAATGTGATAATATTAATAACTTGAGTGTTATTATATTTTATAAGAATATGCGCACTTGCCTATTTGCATTCTGAATTACTAGCCTCATATTCCATAGGTTCTCCGTCCTCACACACACACAC
>SNQJ01S0001231.1:46315-93051 GCA_010110895.2 Picea sitchensis
GCCTATTTGCATTCCGAATCACCAGCCTCATATTCCATAGGTTATCCGTCCTCACACACACACACAAATATATCTATATATATATATATAACTTGGACACCCTCGCACACTTACTCAGGTGCACACAACAATATCAAACGTGTGCACCCTTCCCTTGGTGAGAAATCCATATGCACTTATTCAAGTGTGTGCAACACTATGGAATGCACACACTCTTTTCTTTGACAACAGACCTCGTGCACTACTTAGGTGCATGCAAAACCACAATTTAGTGCCAATTAATCACCATCCTATACTTACATTTATATTTACAATCAGTACCAATGAGTCACCAGCCTATATGTACAATTACAAATGGGGTTTGGATTAGGTACATTTCATTCCCCTTCCCCTTATTTATGTAATGTCCTCATTGCATTACATATACACATACATACAAAATTTCAAAATTCTCAAAAATATGAGGATACTCTGCCTGCATAGCATCCTCGCACTCCCAAGTTGCATCCTCGGGTCATACTAGTTCCATTGATCCTTGACTAGCTCCATTAATCGATTCCGGAGTTGTTTGAATTTTCAATCCAATATGCAAACTGGTCGCACCTAAAAATCACCTTCTGGATCCACCTAAATCACATTCCAATCAATAATATGATTAACATCAGGTACATACTTCTCAAGCAATGACACATGGAAAACATTATGAATACACAAGTATGTAGGCAATGCAAGCATATATGTGATAGGACTAATCCTCTCCAGGATTTCTAATGGCCCACAGTAGTGTGTTGCCAACTTATAACAATTTCCCAACTTCAGAGAGGTGCGTCTAACTTTTAATTTCAAAAACATGTGGTCACCCACTTTAAAATCTCTATGGGTTCTGCGTTTATTTGCACAACTTTTATTCATGTCTTGGGAAGCCTTCAAATTATGCCTTATCTTCACCACCTGCTCTTCCATTTCTCGGAGCAAATCTGGCCCAACCATTGTGTGGTCTGTGGGGTTGTCCCAACTCACCGGCGTGTTGCACTTTCTACCATAAAGTTCCTCGAATGGGATCATTTTTAAATATTCTTGATACCCATTATTGTAAGCAAACTCTACCAAGTGAAGGTATTCTTCCCATTTTGATGGTTTATCCATCACATACATCTTGAGCATATCTTCAATCACTTGATTTACCCTCTTTGTTTGTCCATCTGACTCAGGGTGATATATTGTGCTAAAGTTCAGATTTGTTCCAAATACTTTGAATAACCCTTTCCAAAATTTCGATGTGAACTTGGGATCTCTGTTAGACATGATTTTCTTGGGTACACCATGAAACTTATCAATTTCACGCATGCATATTTCAGAAATGTTGGTTGCCTTGTGCGTTGACTTCACTAGAATAAGATGGGCAACTTTAGTAAGCTTGTCCACCACCACTATGATAGTATCAGGTTGCTTAGAAGTCCTAGGCAACTTAGTAATGAAATACATGGTCACAAATTCCCACTTCCACTCAGGAATGGGAAAGGGTTGTAGCAAACCAATTGGATGATTGTGTTCAACCTTAACCTTTTGACATTCAAGGCATCGCTCAATAAAATCAACAACTTCCTTTCTCATGCCTGGCCAACAATATTGTTTTTTTACTGTTGCTATTGTCTTCTGGTAGCCTGGATGTACCACGTAAGGAACTTTATGCATCTTTGAAAATAACAGATTTTTCAATTCCTGAACATTTAGAACATAAACTATGCGCTTATACATGAGGATTCCATCCTCTTTTATCCAATTTTTGCTACGACATACCTTGTTGTACATTCATCTTTATGTCCACATAGCGTTGATCTAATTTGGAAACCTATAAAATTATGTCACTCAAATCTAATTTGTACGTGCTAATGGTTGTACCATGCATTTCATGCACTCTTATGTTGAGTGCGTCAGCCAACTTGTTCTCTCTTCCTCTGATATGCTTTATGTCAAAGTCATATTCACTAAAGAATTCTAACAACTTGCTTTGTCTAGCATTCAAACTTGGATATCCAATAGATATTTCAGAACAATATGGTATTTTCTCATCTCAAATCTTTTACCCATGAGACAGTTCCACCACATCTTCAAGGCATGCACTATGGTTGCCAATTCTAAGTCATGAGTAGCATTCTAGAGTCTTTCATGCTCTTTTAGCTTTCTTAATTTGTATCATATCACATTCTCATTATGACTAAGGAATCCACTAATCCATTCCTTGCATGCATTTGTGCACACAATGAAGTCTTCATTTGGATCAACAATCCTTAGTATTGACGCATTGGTCAATAAACACTTAAAGTGTCAAAAACTTATTTCACAATCTGAAGTCCATTCGAATCACACATCTTTCTTTTGCAAGGATGTACTTGGGTGCACAATCCTTGAGAAGCCTTAAATAAACATTTAGTAATAACATGTGAGTCCCATGAAGGATCTTCCTTATGTGACATTTCTTGGTGTCGGCCACTCTTCACTAGSCCTTATCTTTTATGGATCCACATGTTGGGCGGTTTTTTGCCACATGGTTTTTTTGTCGATGGTTTTCTATTTTCGGTTAAGGAATTAGGGTTGTTGACTAATCCGGGTCATTGGGTTAGGTTTTTGGATGTTGTTGGCTCCTATATGTATATTGTATTGTAAACCATGTATCATGTGAATGAATATATAATATATTGGTTTTCCCAGTTTGGGTTTCCAGGGGAAAAATCTCTGTGTAATGTGTGTATTTTACATTGTAATGAAAATTTGCTTGCAGTAAATAATTGTACAAGGTTGAAATCTACATTTGGTATTAGAGAAATTATTGGCTTCAGGGGTATGCCTTTGTGGTCAAGGGTTTGGCTCGGGACTTTCATAAGCCTTGTTATAGTGGTAGATTTGCAATATTGATTATTCAGGTGAAGAGAAATGGCGAGCAATTCGAAAATGGAGATCGAGAAGTTTAATGGGAAATGTTTTGAGTTGTGGAAGCTCAAGATGGAAGATCTATTGGTGGAAAGAGATTAGTGTATTGTGGTGGATCCAGGTACTGCACCTACATGAACTTCAACAAATGACTGGAAAAAGTTGGATCGGAAGGCGAAGAGCACAATTCGACTGCGTCTCTCAGATTCAATATTACTGAATGTGTCAGAGGAAGCTACAAACAAGGATTTATGGGATAAGTTGGGGAAGTTGTATCAGTCTAATTCCCTAGTAAATAAGTTATTCCTCAGAAAGAAGTTGTATGACATGAGGATGAGAGATGGAGACTCGCCGACAAAGAATTTGAATGCCTTCAATACTGTGGTAAGTCAGTCAATATCTGTTGAGATTAAAATTTCAGATGAAGATAAGTGTATCATTTTATTGTGATCTTTACCAAACTTGTGGGATATTCTGGTTGTGGCCATAGGTAGTAATACAACTGCCTTGAAGTTTGATGAAGTGGTCTCATCCTTGTTGTCGGAGGAGATGAGATGGAAGAACATGGAAGGACATAACACATATGCATTATTTGCAAGCGGATGCTCCCAAGAAAGAAATAGATCTAATTCATCAAGTGGGAGATCTAATTTTAAGGGTAGATATAAATCTCCTAGAAAGTTTGTAAAGGTATGTTGGAGATGTGGAAAAGAAAGGCACTACAAGAAGCAATGTAGATCCAAAGTTGAGAAAAATAAGGCATCAAAGACTAGGGCATATCGGAGAGAAGGGTGTTCGACTACTACACGGTAAAGGTATGGTTGAAGGTATGTCTAACTACTCTATAGATTTTGATTTATGTCAACATTGTGTATATGGGAAGTAGAATCAGGTAAGATTCCCCTCTGGTGCAACGAGGGCAGAATGAATTTTACAACTAGTTCACAGTGATGTGTTTGGATCTGTGTCGGTTCCATCATTGGGAAAATTTGTGTACTATGTCTCATTTATATATGAATTCTTGAGGAATACTTGGATATATTTTCTCAGAAAGAAATATGAAGTCTTTGATAGGTTTAAAGAGTTTAAGGCTCTTGTTGAGAATCAAACAGAGAAAATAATTAAGGTGTTGAGGAAAAATAATGGTGGAGAGTTCTACGAGAATGAATTTGAAGAATTTTGTAAGAAGTGCGGTATAGCAAGGCAGAATACTACTACATATACACCTCATCATAATAGAGTTTCAGAAAGGATGAACAGGACGCTGATGGAAAAATAAAGGTGCATGCTCAGTGATGTCGAGTTGGGGCACAAATTCTGGGTAGAGGCAGTGGGTACACAAGTTACCTGGTCAACAGATCACCCTCATCAACACTGGATGACAAGACTCCACAAGAGGTATGGACTAGTAAGAAACCTTCTCTCACACATCTCAAGGTATTTGGATGTGAGGCCTTTCTTCATGTTCTAAAGGAAAACAAGAGTAATCTAGATAAGAAGGCTTAAAAGTGTATGTTATTGGGTATAAATATGGTCTTAAAGGTTATAATCTTTGGAACCCAAAAACTAAAAAGGTTGTTTATAGTCGAGATGTGGTATTTAGAGAAATAAAAGATGTTGTGAAACAGGATGTCCTACAAAGTAAGGAAGAACCAGAGAAAATAGAGTTTGAATTAAAGGATGATGAATCAAAATCTACAAAAGAAGATCCTCATACTCCAGTATTGAGGAGAACAGTTCGGGAAAGAAAACAACTGGAAAGGTATACGCCACCTGATTTTTGTTCAAATTTTGTTTTGTCTATTATTGATGATGATCCTAGAAATGTCAGGGAGGTAGTGGATTCAGAGGATGGAAAACTTTGGAAAAAGGCCATGGATGAAGAAATGGAAACCTTGGATAAGAATGAGGCTTGGGATCTAGTGGAGTTGATGACTGGAAGAAAGCCCATTGGCATGGGTATTTAAAAAGAAGTTGAATGCAGAAGGAAAAGTGGAGAAATACAAAGCTTGGTTAGTAGAAAAAGGTTATTCCCAGGTTGAGGGAATCGATTTTGGTGATATTTTTTCTCATGTTGCCAAGTTAACTTCTATTAGATTTATTTTATCTAGTGTTGTTGTGTTTTATTTTGAATTAGAACATATGGATGTGAAGACAAAATTCCTACATGTGGATCTGGAAGAAGAAATCTATATGAAGCATCCAAAATGATTTTCTTTGAAGGGAAAGAAGGAGATGGTATGCAATATGAAAAAGTCCATGTATGGTTTAAAACAATCACCAAGGATGTGGTTGTTGGTTGTGGAGCCTAATTATCTCCGTGATTCAGAAGTTTGTTTCAGTCATGCTTGGGCCACATTCCCTCATGGGGAGTTGTGGGGGGGCTTCCCCCCCATAACTGTCTCCAGGGGGGTCTAGGGGGGGCGACGAAAATTTTTGTAGACCCCCCCTCCCCCCTGGCGGGGGATTCTGGGGCAGCGCCCCCGAAACAAAATATTGGGAAAAATTGCCTTGTAAAATATTGTAATTTCGTAATCAATCTGGATTGTTCATTATAAGGTCGCAAATCTAACGGTAGAAGTTATTTTTAGGGTTTTTTTCCCTAGAAGGAAATTCTCTCTTATGAGAGAATTGTATTGCGGCTATGTATTATCATGAATATTGTATTCTGAGAGAGGCGATCGTGAGAGAAAGAAGAGGAAGTTATAGCGGGTGTGTTGTAGGTTGTATCCCTTCATTTTGTTGGATAATAAAAAGGAAGGACTTGGAAATTTCTCTGGTGGATGTAGCACACACTAAGTGAACCACATATATCTGTGTCTCTATTGTATTGTGTATTTTCTATGTTTTATTTATGCATTTATTTTATTTCTGCATTTGTTTTATTTTATTTCTCTGCGATCCTATTTTTCTAACAGTGGTATCAAAAATTTGATACTTATATGTTGGTACTTGGCTTCACAAGAAGCAAAGAAGATCATTGTGTATATTTTAAATTAATTGGTGATCATTTGATTTATTTGGTCTTGTATGTGGATGACATGTTGTTGATAGGAAACAACAAGGATATTATCCAGGATGTGAAAACTCAGTTGTCCTCTAAATTTGACATGAAGGATCTTGGTGCTGCAAATTTCATTTTGGGCATGGAAATTAAAAGAGATCGGAAAAAAGGAAACTCTAGTTAAATCATAGAAAATATGTGGAGACAATATTGCCTAGGTTTAATATGCAGGAATGTAAACCGGTTAGGATCCCTATTCCTATCGGTGTAAAGTTATTTGCATATCAGTGTCCCAAGACACAAGAAGAGGAGGAGGACATGTCTCGTGTTCCATATGTGAGTGCAGATGGAAGTTTGTTGTATGCAATGATCTGTACTAGACCGGACATTACACATGCAGTCGAAGTTTTGAGTAGGTATATGTCAAAACCAAGGAAGGATCATTGGATAGTAGTAAAGAGGGTTTTCAGGTATTTGTGTGGAACTGCTAGCTATGGATTGTGCTACCAAGGAAGACTAGGATTGGAAAGAGTGTTGGACATACATGGCTGGATTTGTGGATGCATACTAGGCTAGAGATTTGGATCGTAGGATATCTACAAGTGGATATGCGTTTAACCTGTTTGGAGGAGCAATCAATTGGATGAGCAAAAGACAGTCTGTAGTGGAACTTTCAACTATAGAAGGTGAATACATGGTAGCCACTAATTTAAGCAAGGAAGAAGTATGGTTACAAATATTTTGTTCAGGTATTAGGTTGGTACAACAAGACATAAGGATAGATTGTGACAGTCAGAGTGCAATTTTTCTGGCGAAGAACCCGCCTTGTCATTCAAAGACAAAGCATATTGATGTTCAATATCACTTTGTGAGAGACATGGTTGAAGAAAAGAAAGTATTGTTGATGAAGTTGGACACTTTGAAGAATGTTGCATATTAATTAACAAAATGTGTGAGCACTGAGAAGTTCTCTTGGTGTAGGGGATCTATGGGCATTGTTGCCCTGGATTGTTGACTATGTAACCCTCTAACCCCTTGTATGCAAAAGAAACAAGTGGGAGAATGTTGGGTATGTGTTATATTATTTGCATGTTGTGTTAGGCACACATGGGGTTTTGAGGGGGGGTCGTGTGTCACATTTTTGCATCGTTTTTCATGTTGCCTTGATTTTTTGTGTCCATTGTTGGGCGATTTTTCAACACATGGTTTTTTTGCCAATGGTTTTCTATTTTCGGTTAAGGAATTAGGGTTGTTGACTAATCCAGGTCATTGGGTTAGGGTTTGGATGTCATTGGCTCCTATATGTATATTGTATTGTAAACAATGTATGATTTGAATGAATATAGAATATGTTGGTTTTCCCTGTTTGGGTTTCCAGGGGAAAAATCTTTGTGTAATGTGTGTATTTACCATTGTATATTTTTTGTTCTTTTACTGAAAATCTGTTTGCAGTAAATAATTGTACAAGGGGGGCTATATCCCCCCTGCAAACCTCGAAAGGGGGCCTAATGCCCCCTCCTCAAACTCCCCTTTACACCCGGTGCCACATAGAAAACGCTAGTGCTAGTCGTGCAAATAATATAACACATACCTAACACCACAAGTATCCCTTCCCCTGAGATAATATGGCCTAAGTAACAAATATATCATTGGTAAAATGAGCACTTGCTCAACTTCACATACACTTGATGCTCCCTCAATACGTGTAGCACCATCCTCAAGTGTTGCTCGTGCTCTTCTTCATATTTTGATTAAATAAGTATGCCATCCAAAAATACAATGACAAACTTATCTAAGTAATTTCTGAAAACTCCATTCTTCAAACACATAAATACAGTTGGTACATTTGACAACCCAAATGGAACCATCGTGAACTCGTAATGTTTGTACCTCATTCTGAAGGCAGTCTTAATTATGTCTTAATATTTTATTCTCACTTGATGATATCCAAATCTTAGATCAATCTTTGAAAATATATGTGGGCCCCTCAGCTGATCAAAGAGGTCATCTATCCTTGGTAAATGATACTTTTTCTTTATCATTACTTTGTTCAACTGTATGAATTCAATGCAAAGTCTCAACATACCATCCTTTTTCTTTACGAACAATACTAGGGCACCCCAAGGTGACACACTTGGGTGTATATACCCTTTTCTCCAGAATTTTTTCACGCTACATCTGCAATTCCTTCAGCTCTGGCATACTCATCCTATAAGGAGTCTTGGATACATGAGCTACTCTTAGCATCATATTTATAGAGAAATAAATATCACTTTTTGGTGGAATCCCCGTATTTCCTTAAAAACATCTTCGAATTCTTTCAGTACTACGTAGTATTCAACACTTGGCACCTTATCCTTAGGTGTCTCCTCCACATGCATTGAAAATACTTGACACCCATTCTCGTAACTTTTCTTCAATTGCAAGGATGAAATTTCTCTAATAGTCATATCTCTTGGAATACCTTGAACTGTTCTTAAGTTTCCTTCCCCGTCCAAACAGGTAAACACCTTATTGTAACAGTCCAGAACAACATGATGTTGATTCAACTAGTCCATACTGATGAGGAAATCATATGAGCCCAAAGGTATGATGTTCAAATCATCTTTTGTGCGCAGTCCATTCATTTCCATTGGGAATTCCTTGACCATCTCATTACTTTTCGTTTTTACCCCTATAGTTAACTACACCAACCAAGGTTTTCCAAGCTTGTTTCTTAAAAATTGGAATCTTTCCACGATCTTAGGATCTAGATAACTATGACTAGCTCTTGAATCAATTAAAATAGAAATGGGTTGGTCATTAATCTTACCTTCCACTTCAGTCATGTGCGATTGAAACTCTTCTTTCTTATTATCCAAGGCTCCATAAATCCTGGGTACATTCTTGCCCATGTCTTCAACTATCTCAACTTGTTGTACATTGTGCGCAGTCCACGCATTTTCACCTCTTTGAGGGAAATTTCTATACATATGATCTCTGCCACAACCCCAACACTAAATAGGTTTTTTCCTTGGTATTTTCCCCACTCTCTCAATCACTCTAGGCTCCTTGGGAGTTCGTTGTCCCTGGGATGTATTTCTAAAGAACGGTGGCTTAGCACCCTTATTCCTTTATTCCACCTTACTTTTCATCTTGTCTTCCCAATCCTTTTGGAAACTAGGTATCCCTTTTTTCTTATCATAAAGACATTTAGCGCACCTTATGGTTTCCTCCAATGTCTTGGGGTCATTTTACTGTATATTGTCACTAATAAGTAAGGGAAACCCACTCAGGTACCTATGAATATTCACTTGTTCATCCTTGATAAACAACACATATTTTAGCAACTCTAAGAATCTCCTTTCATACTCGTCAATGGTCATGCTTCCAAGCTTAATATCAAACAACTCCTTCATTTTCCTGTCACAATATTGCTTGGTTAAGTAAAAAAAAAAATTAAATACTTGTTGAACTCCCTCTAAGTAACCTTCTTCTCATAAATGTGTTGCACTTGCACGAACTAATCCCACCACATAGATGGAAATTCTCCCTTCTTCTTGTGTAGAATAATTATGCAACTAGAATTACTTCCTCATAGCTAGCAACCAATTCTTTGCATCTTCATCCTTCTTATGCTCACCGTCAAAGGTAGGAGGCTTAATCTTATTCATTTCTCCCTGTATCTCATCCACCCTATTCCTCCTCTTATGATTTCTGACAGGAGATGGACTTGAACTATTGTGCACTCTCCTAAATGAATGCTTGGGCGAGTGTTGATGTTTCCTATCAAAACATATTGCTTCTCTTCTTTCACCATGAGACATGTGACTCCCTCACTTGCTTGACTCTATTTTCTTATCCATTTTATTTTCTATTATATCCAATCTTTGCATCAACTTCATATTGAAGCCATATTTCTTCTCCTTGACCTTCATAATCCTTTCATTGTCAACTTTATAGCTTTGGACATCTTTTTGCATTACCTTTATGGTTTCTACCAAATTCATGCGCTCCTCCTTGGATTATGTACTATCAATACCCATACCGACATACAAAACCCAAAATTCATCATCATAGCCATAATTTCTATGTGCATATTCCATACTTTGACTCTCTATGTTGACTCTATCTTGATCTAAACATTGTAAATTCTGCAAAATGTGTAGGCAATAAGGTTTTTTAAATGAATTCATGCGACAACTGCATGAAAACTCTGCACCATTTTTTAGAATCCTTTCTTCAGATTCCTTGGATGATTTTAACATCCTAAATTCTAGTGCACACACCGTGCATCAATACTTTTGTGCGCATCACAACTCTACATTGTGCACCGATAGTTTCCTTTCACAATAAACTCTACACTGTGTGGCACCAATACTTAGTGTGCACGATTATTTCTTGTTGATCTTCGACCCATACAGTCCAGTGTTTAAACCAATGGATTTGATACCACTTTGTAATATCCCCAGCCTCCCAGGTTGGGCCACGTCACACACAATCCTAACTTATGTCACTCTGACACCACTTTGTAACATCCCCAACCACCAAGCTAGGCTATGTTGCTTAAAACTAACTAAGATCTAATACCACTTTGTAACATACCCAACCTACTATTGATCCACACTACTCCAAAAATAAAGTGCATATATTCTATTCTATAAATTTTCTCTGCGCAGTATTACTTAAAGTAACGCGCATTACCCCAAGCTTGGTTGCACCACACAAAATTCCCTCTTCTGACACAACTTATAACAACAGAAGTAACACGATACAACTGTGCACACAAGCTTGTTGAGCACCCAAAAATTATAGTGCATGTAAATCACTATTAGCATGTGATCTCTATTACATGCACAACCATTATAGTGTCACACGTAGACTTTTGTTCTCCTTGTGTGCATAGTCTTCTTCCCACACGTGCCATGAATCTAACCCCTTACATGCACGGGGTATTCCCTACGTGTGCAACCATTCTAGCCTTCCTTAGAGTCCCATGACTAATAATATAAAGTTAACCTTACAGGAATAACTAATAATGGCATGTATACACAACATGTATGCCTACAATATTGAATATCAACACTACGCTTACATGTGCATGCAACATTATACAAGATGATAACAACTACTTATGTGCATCATCATACAAGAAATAAACCATATCATACATAAGTAAATATCACAAAGTAAATTAGACAAGCACATAAAGAACACTTGTCTTTCATGAAAGTTCACCAAATGCACACATGACTCAGACGTTCCTCCCATCCATAGACTTTGTTTCTCATAAGTTTTCAACAATAGTTCACCCCCAAGCTGGGCATAAACTCCACCAGGGAAAAAGGATTCCTAAAGAATTACTAAGGTATGATAACAGTTAAATTGCTCATTCCAAGGTACTCACTACTATAACTAGTATATAGTCCCTCATTCCCCACATGCATGTCCCACCCTAGGAAGTGTGCCCCTTCTCTGCTCAATAGTCCTTCGGCTTCCCCACTTCCCTTCCAGGGCTTCAACAACAAGATGGATCAGGAAGTCTCAAAGCACTGCAACTAATGTCCAATGCACTAGGGAACAATTCCCAGCCAATCTTTCACCTAGAGAGATTTCTCACAGACCTGACAACCCGCCTCTTGGACAACAAGACTCTCACCTAGAGAGTATGCTCACAATCCTGACAACCCGCCTCTTTGACACCTCGACTCCTTGACCCAAGCATAGGGTTATACAGTGACATTCAATTACAACAAGATCTGAATCCTTCATAGAGGAAAGTTTGTCTCGAGATGATAGAATGAGTGAATAATGGAAAAATATATCCCCAAATACACTAAGGCCTTCAATATATATTTCATGCGTTAAATTGGACACTTGTCACCTTTAGAATTTATCTTTTGGGCACTTGGTGACTCTTTTCCATCTCTCGGGAACTTAGGATAAATAATTATCCATAACTTTTACTTTTCCAGAAATATTAATAAAATATTCCCTCAGAATTAAGCCCCCTAGGCTTAGTCCCTCTCATAAACATTAATTTCCATTTTCCTTTTTCGGTGGAGTTTAGTCCCCCATCTCTTTTTCGTCTAAGTTAGTATACGTGTAGTGATGTGATAATATTAATAACTTGAGTGTGATTACATTTTACAAGAATAGGTGCACTGGCCTATTTTCATTATGGCTCACGAGCCTCATATTCCACATGCTCTCCGGCCTTAAATACACACGCACATAACTTGGACACCCTCGCGCACTTACTCAGGTGCGAACAACACTATAGAATGTGTGCACCCTTCCCTTTGTGCCAAATTCATACGCACTTATTCAAGTGTGCGTAACACTATGGAATGTTCACACTCTTTTCTTTGAAAAAAAACCTCACGCACTACTCAGGTGCATGCAAAACAAAAATTTAGTGCCAACGGATCACCAACATATACTTACATTTATATTTACAATCATTACCAATGACTCATCATCTTATTTGTACAATTACAAATGGGGTTCAGATCAAGGACATTACATAGCATATTCTCCAATCCAAAAGATCCCATAAAGTATGAAGTGTGATATACTTGGAACAATTAACAAAACAAGCAAATATATTGTGCAAGTAACAGGAACATCAAATATAGAGAAGAAATATAGAGCATAAATAGAATATTGATATCACATAAAACTTAGTTCACTTGCCTCTTCGAGGGGCCAACCTCCAAATGAGCAGATCTCTCTTACAATAATCCTCAACAACTTATAATGGAGAGATGCATTCTTTAAATACGATTCACAACCAAAAATACCATGGGCCAATACCATGTGTTATCCATAACTAATTATAACATTCCACTAACCAACATCCTAACTCCTTGTGGTCCCGATAATAATGAGGGTTGACCACTTAATACAATGACAACTAACTATGAGGGGTTAGGGATGGATCCTAACATGCCATCCACGTTCAAAAGTAGGCTTTTCCTCAAGGCTAAAGATGTAGAAATTGTTGTAGAATGGCAGTTGGTTCCCACGTTTCATCCTCTGGAGATGTGTTGTTCCATTTGATCATCACTTCTTTGATAGTTCAGCCCCACAAATGACGCTCTCGAATGTTGAGGACAAATTTGGGTTGTAGCCAAATGGAGCCTTATTCATCTAGATTAGGTAGGATGGTTTGAACTCGACAATTTTGACCCACCACTTTCTTCAAACTGGAAACATAGAACACCTGATGTATTTTGGAAGCCGTTGGAAGTGCAAATTTGTAGGCAACTAGACCAATGTGTTTGAGAATCTGATAGGGGACACAAATTTGGGTGTCAACTTGTGATGGCCCTGAGCTTTGAGTGATGTTTGCTTGTAAGGTTGGAGGTAGAGAAACACTTGATCACCCTCTTGGAAAATCCTTTCAGAGCGTTGTTGGTCATGTTGTTGCTTCATACAATTTTGGACCATCTAGAGATTTTCCTTTGGAGCTGGGAGGGTAACTGCCCTACCTTGCAACAACTTGTCAATAACCTGGATCTTTGATGTGCATGGAAGATAGGAAGTTATTGTAGGTATTTTTTGGCCATACACTGTGTCATATGGTGTCATTTAGGTGGTTGTATGATAAGAAGTGTTGTGCCACTATTTTGCCAATGGTGACCATTGTACCCACTGATGTTGTTTGTCTAAAACAAAACAATACAAGTAAGTTTCCAAACACTTATTGACCACTTTTGTTTGGCCATTTGTCTGTGGGTGGTATGTTATATTCATGTTCAATTGTGTGCCCTATTAATTTGAAAAATTCTTGCCAAAAGGTTTTGGTGAAGGTCAAGTCACAGTCATATACAATGGATGTTGGCATGCCATGCATCTTGAAAATATGTTCAATGAAAACTTGTGCAACTAAAGCTGGTGTAAAAGGGTGTGGTAAGGCACAAAAATGTGCATACTTGGAGAGGTGGTCAACCACTACCATTATGAGTAACTTTTTACCTGCTTTGGGAAGGCCCACTATAAATTCCATGGAAATGCCAGTCCAAATAGAAGCTAGAATGGGTAACGGATGGAGAGCTCTGGGGTCTTGACAGTTTCACCTTTATGGCGTTGACAAATATCACTTTTGGTGACAAAGGTGAGGATATCATTCCTAATAACTTCCCAAAAAAAAGAGCTACAAGCACGAGCATAGGTCTTTTGGAAGACTGAGTGACCCACAAGAGCAGAAGAATGCAACTCATTTAAGATCCTTGGCTTGAGTGTTGAATCTGGAGATAGAACCAAGCGATCCTTATATTTGAGTACATTGGATTGCCAAGTATACCAAATGGGAGGACTAGTGTCAGTTTGAAGTCATTGAATTATCTATGAGATAGTGGGATGGTCGAGCCATTCACAATGAACTTCATCAATCCAATGAGGGATTGGTAATAATAGAGAAAAGCAGTAGCCTTAATCTTCATATTGTCTGGACAACGCATCTTCCATGACATTGTCTTTTCCTTTCTTATAGATAATCTCATAATCATAGCCCAACATTTTAGTCAACCACTTATTTTTTTCTGGGGATGACAACCTCTGCTTGAGGAAATACTTCAAAGTATGGTGATAGGTTTTGATCTGAAAAGGATGCCCCAATAGATATGGTCTCCAAGTGTGCACAGCATGGATAATGGCCATCATCTCCTTTTCATATGTAGATTTTCCCAAATTGCGACAACTCAAATCCTGGCTAGTGAAAGCAAGAGGTCGACCATCTTGGGTCAGAATTACACCAATGCCAGTGCCCGAAGCATCCAATTCGACCACACAATTTTTTTTGAAGACAGGGAAGGCTAATATAGGGGTAGTACACATGGCCTGCTTCAAATCTAGGAAGGCTTTCTCTACTGCAGGGATCCACTGAAATGCATTCTTCTTAAGAAGGTTCGTGGACAAATTTCATGTAATATCCTATGAGGCCAAGGAAACCCCAAAGGCTTTTCAAGGTCTTAGAATGTGGTCAATCCTGCATGGCTTGAATCTTGTTGGGGTACACGTGTACTCTATCATAGCCGACAATGTGTACCAAGTATTTGACCTCACTTGCCCCTAAATAACACTTGGACTTTTTTACGAACAATTGTTGGTCCCATAACAATTGTAGTAGCCACATGTTGAAGATGAGAATCCCAAGTGAGAATGTAAATACGAATGTCATCAAAGAAATCCATAACAAACTTTTGAAGGTAGGGCTTCAAAATTTTATTAATGAGACTTTGGAAGGTAGATGGAGCATTGAAAATCCCAAAATGCATTACCAAGAAATCATAATGGCCTTCATGATTTTTTAAAGAGGTCTTCAAAATATTTTCTTCCTTCATCCTAATATGGTGATAACTGAAGCGAACATCCAATTTGGTGAAGAGACAGTCACCCTAGAGTTCATCCAACAGAGCATCAATGAAAGGAATGGGAAACTTATCCTTAATGGTCAATTTATTAAGGGCGCAAAAATCTAGTCACATGCGCCAAGAACATTCTTTCCTTAGGACCATTACAACAGGTGAGGAGTATGGGATGGTACTTGGGCGAATTACCTCGGGTTCCACATAATTCCTGCACTATTTTTTCTATTTCATTTTATGAGAAAAGGGGTACTTGTATGGGTGTACATTGGGGGGCTAACTGCCTTGAAGAGAGGGATGTTGTGATCATGTTCGCCTCTGGATGGGGGTAATTTTGTGGGTGTCTCAAAGACCCAGTGGCGATTCCCAAGACGAGTTGTAGGTTAGGATGGATTGTGGAGGATGGTGGATCTTGTACCTAGATGGAATTAAATTGAGAAATCACCCCATTATTACCTTTCTTTGGGAGTTTCTCCATTCTGTGAGAGTTGATCATTTCTGGGGACCTAACATGCAAGCCACAAAGGGTATAGGTGTGAGCCTCTTGATTAAAGTGCATATATAACTCCTGATAATCCATGGTAATTGGTCCCAAAATTCGTAGTCATTCAACACCCAATACAATATCACAGCCACCCATGGAAATGGAAAACATGTGATTTTTCAGAGTATAATCACCCATTTGGAGTTTGACATTCTCACAACGACCCCCACATTTCATTGTACCACCGTTAGCGATGAGAATTTGAAAATGGTCGAATAAAATAATTGACATCCTTGGAAACCCTGTGATGAATAAAATTATGGGTGTTGTCACTATCAATCAACACTACCACCAGTCATTGTTTGATGTAGCCTTTGATCTTTAATGTCTGCGGAGCAGAAATACCAACAAAGGCATGGAGAGAGATGACATGTTCTTCCAGTTCCACAGAAGGAGAAATGGCTTCTGAGAGGGACGGAGTGGGCTCAATATCCTCTGGATCAAGGGCCTCATCTGATATTCAGTGTTTTGACCCATCAATCTGGAAGAACTTTCATGACATTTATCTCCTAATGCATATTTGTCATCACAGTAATAACAAAGCACTTGTTTCCTGCATTCTTCCATTTCTGTTGGAGACACCTTTTGAACCTTCAAGGTTTGAGTGGGAGCAGTGGTATCCCCTGGACAAAGATGGTTGAGGACTGAAGAATGAATGGGTTGTGCCTGAAGAATGGTTTAAGGTTCCAATGCCAATTTTCACACCTGTAACCAAGTAATAGGACGATCCATGCAAACATGAGCACAAATTGCCTCCTTTAAGCCCCTTATGAAACATTCAAGATAGAATTCATCCGATAATCCCTCAGTTCGGATAGTCAACTGTTCAAATGTTGTTATGAAATTGGTGACCGACCCTGTTTGTTTCAGCTTCGTAAGGCACCCCAAATAATGAGATTCTCTATCAGAACATGCACAAACAACTTTGGTGAACATGTTCCAATTGGGATCTCTTGGATAGCATTTCTTATGCCACTGCCACCATTGCCAACGTTATTGGTCTAAGTACAGAACGCCTACATGGAGTTTGGTCTCATCATTCCGAATATTATGGAGGGAGAAGTAGTGTTCCATTTGGGAGACCCACCCAGTTCAGTCAAATCCATCAAATTTATGCATCTCCACTTTTGTGTAACATCCATTTCTACTTAGCACATTTTATATTGAATTATTCTTTGAGGAAACTTGCGATCAAGTGATCCAGTTATGGTACACTATGATTATGTTTTGATTATGGGTTATGCTAAGTGATGTCATTGAGATTTATATGTTGTTTTTCTAGATGTACATATTGACATGTATTATGATGAATTTTTCTGAGTGTGCAGGAAACGTGACAGGTTAAGGATGTTGATGGCATCAACTGACTTCCTTGGAATCTGGATTGAGTCAGGGAGTGGACTTGTATTTTGGTTTGAGTATTTGAGTTACACGCATGTGATTTATATGATGATTCAGTATAGATATTGTGTATATGGATTATTGACATTTTCCTTGTCAGTGGATGCAGGTATGGTGACGCTTGCTAATCCGACTCACATATGGAGTAGAGTGGTCATACACAGAAACCAGACTGATGAGGGAGAAGTGTGGCAACATCCTTGTCACAGCCTACTAGCACTCCCGTCGTAACTTGAACTATAGGTTAATGATTACCTAGTTCGAGAGGTCCATGATGTTGTGAGGGTAGACTAAGACAATCGCTCACGAAGAATTCTAAGGGGCACACAATAAGGATGAATCATTATTCCTTAGACAACCCTTAGTCTCTCACAAGGTCGACCAACAAAGTGTTGACTCCAAGCGTCGGACAAACTTCCAAACCAGTCAAAAGTGAGTGGCGCCCTTGGAGCACAGAAGTGTCTTGAAGGGCACGTCGCGTAAACAAATTGTGAGTCAATAAAAATCTAGATGGCATAGAAAATATAATAAAAATGTTTAGACCTTGTTAGAACAGAGTATTTAATTAATTATTAAATTAAAAACTAGAAAACCTAACAAGAGTTTAATTCTAAGATGTTTGACTAAATTAAAACATTAAAAAGAACTAAAGGGAATTATACTAGTAAGTTAAGTAAAAGAAGAAATAAAAATAAAGTTGAGTATATGCACATGTGTGCATGAAAATAATAAAAGAGATTTTTAAATAAAAACATGAGAGAATAGGTGGTCCACATAGAGTAGCATCTTGAGTCAATCAACCACTAATCCTAACTAAAAGAAGAGTCATAATCCAACTCAAACTGAAATTTAGTTAGGGGACACAAAACAAATGAAGGATTGGGGAACTAAGAGCAATTAAGAGGGAAAATAGGAACAAATTGGGGAATGTGAAGGAAATTGTATAACTAATTAAAATAAAAAGGGATTTAACATGTGCAACTTGGGGAGAGTGTGACATGTGTAGTGGGTGAATGATCCTAAATTAAATTATTAAAAATTCATTAATTATGCATAAGAGGACAAGTGTCATTGCTAATTTTCCTATAAATGAAATGGAGAGGAAGAGAGAAGGGATCTCATTTTTAAGTATTGTTATGCTACCAAAAATTGTCTAGTTTACTTGTGGAGAGTTGGGATTGCAAAAGTGTGCAAGAGGTGGAATCCTTTCCTTGCAAGGGAAATTTTGTGCTATTGTGTTGGTTATCTTTGTTTGGCCCCTTTGCAACTCGGGGAGCTAAGGGGGAAGAAGAATACCCCTAACATTGATTGGGAGGTACCAGTGCAGTCTTGGATTTGCAGGCAAGGACGACATTGTGCAAGTCTATTTAGATCGAAGATCACCCACATCTATCAATGAGCGTTGGTTACGGTATTTTATTAGTGAGTTAGCTTCTATATTGGAATGAACTTGTATATTAAGATGTATTGAAAATTGTCCAGTTAGATTGTAAATTAAAAGTAATATTTGTATATTAGTATGCCTGGAAGGAATGCTCTAATTTGAAAACAAGAGTAATGTTGCTTTGTATAAATTTTTATATTTGGTTGACGGATGTAATATAATGAGTAATGGAGTACCGAATTCTGAATTTCAGTTATTTGAATAAATGTTATAACTTGGTTATTGGAGAATATTCACGAACCAGATGTACTGTTAGTATTAGATGTACCAGTAATATTGAGAATATTCACGAACCAAAATCAGTTATTTGAATAAATCCGACTTTTTAATCAGATCGTGTTCTGTCCTAGACGTAGAATTTCGATCGGAGATCCCTTCTGTCATCAACAGTTCATGTTCTCTCTCACTCCTTCTGTTTCCTTCTTCAGGTTTAGAACATCATCGTTTAGTCCTTGATAGATTCTGGTGAGGCTTCTTTGGGTTAAGGCCTCTTTGGAAGTAGCGAATTCCTTTTTAGTTTTAAAATACTCCCTTAACAGGTTATATTCTACGGTGATGAACCCTTTTCTTAATGACAATCGATAGTAATCGTCTTCCTTCCAGAAGTGGAGACTCTAACTGAAACTTTTGTTTTTAGAGTATATACATCACAGGTGTATACAGAATTAATGTTAAGTCTTCCGGATTCTGAATTCAGACGAACTCTCTGAAGTGTTTTCCTTAAATCCGATTTTGGTTTATATTCAAACAGGTTTCCACATTTAAACATTCTCGTACAATTATCATACCACCAGTCCGTTGAGAAGGGTGTAGGTGGTTAGTTATGCCATTGACTTTTTTTTACCACTTCATTTTACTAGCTTACCGTGTGTGGTGTGTAGAGGAATGTTACATTTTGTAGACTTATTCAAGGAGTTTGGAGAACCCCAAGGGGAGTGGTAATTATGAGTATTCTCATAATGAGAGGAATGAGGGGCTTTAAAGTGGTATTCATGGTTCTTACCCTTGTCAAGACATCCAAGTGTTGGGAAATGACTTGTAGGTGGTTTTTTTATGTCATCCATATCTTGAAAGAGATGCTTGGGATGGTCAAGATACCCCACATCCAAGTGTTGGGAAATGACTTGTAGGTGGTTTTTTTATGTCATCTATATCTTGAAAGAGATGCTTGAGATGGTCAAGATACCCCAGGGTATGTTTGAGCATAGAGACATCTTTAGATAGTTGGGTGACCTTAGTGTCCCACTCATCCCCAGTATGAGAGCAGGTGGTAGGGCCCATTATGGAGGCTTAGGGAGAGTGCTACCACAGTGATCCGCACGAGATAATAAGTTTGATGGGCTAGGTGCCAAATAAGGGTGTCCGGAAGGAGATCGGGTCCACAAAAGACATAAAAATGATAGGTATTACTGTGATTGGGGCGAAAAGAGGAAGCCAGTGGGATAGGTCACAAACAAGGGGGTAAGGGGATTGGGTCCACAAAAAGGCTTAAAAATGATAGGTGTCACTACAATCAGAGCGAAAAGGGGAAGCCAATGGGATACGTCTCAAATAGGGATGTTGTCAGGCCTTAGACTTTTTTTATTTACTCCTATGAAGTTATACTCCGATATGAATAATTCTGGTGTCAGAATGTCCAAATTCTTATTAGGAAGAAAGATGTAGGAATTCCACAACCATAATGCATGAGGCTAGGTTGCATGGCAACAGATATTGTATGTGCTCTTTATGTGTTGTTCTTTTTCTGTTCTTTGTCTTTCCCAAGGGTTACGGTTTGTTTCAGGGTACCTACAGACAAGGGTTTTCACTGTACTATAGCTCTCTGATATACGTGCAGGGTCGATAGTAGTCATCGGCCCAATATCTTAGGGAAACAACTAAGGAGGATCGACTATACCCTTATCTGTACTACCCGATTACCGAGGTACTAGAGAGTATCTTCCCGAGTGTTGTTCTCGATGACATTATAGTAGTCAGGCGACTGATTGATTGAGCTAGACAGGTTCCAGGATGCCTAGGGCAAGTTTGTGCACAAGTGTTGTCTGATTCACTACCACTCGAAGGGGTACCAACAAGGGTTATTTTTGGTGTATTTAATTGCCTAATTAGAACAACTCAATTACCCAATACATTAATTGTCAACCCGAGAAGGTCTTGTTGTTTCAAATTCATTGTGCAAAGTATATGCGGGCAACAAGTTCCAGCTAACACTATTAGCTAATTGTGGAAAGCAAATACTCGTTGTAGACTGAAATGAAATACACAACTTGAAATAAAATCACTCTCACACTCGCTGAAATTGGAAATTAAATCACACTTGCATAAATGAAATTAAACTCAGAACTAGATTCACACCGCTCTTGCAGAAACTCAAATCACTCTTGCAGAATTGGAACTAGATTGCGCTCTTATACATGGAAACTTAATCTAATTCACCCACTCTTCACATAACATAAATTAAATCACTCCATTAATCTATGAGATGGAATTGAATTTTCTTGTAGAAATCGGAATTACTAGTCTCTAGAATTCGAGGTGAGAAGTTTATAAGTGATTGCAAATTGTGTATCAGCGACAAAATCAAATGAAATCTCAAATATTTTGTAGCAACAAATGAAATCACTATGTAACAACAAAGTAATAGAAAATTGAAAAAATAGATAGCTTACTAATATATATGACCAGCAACGTTGTCAAGAAAGTGAGCCCTTGCTTCCTATCAGAGTGCTGGAAGAAACTCAGATCTCACACCATTGCCTCAAGAACTTAATCACAATGTTGCCACACTTTGATTAATTAGAATTCAAGAATTACAAAACAATGGATGGATCTATTATATACAAACATAATGACTAACTCTTCACCTGATTGAAGAGCTTATTTATACATCAAGATAGTGAAAGAATGAGGAGATCCAATCCCCAAATCCCTAGGTCACTCAAACAAATTGTTGAGTTTAGGAAACCGTCCGCAATAATAAATCTATAAATTACACCTTTAGTAAAATGGCCATTCTCTCAATCAATGGCTTAATTTGGAAAACTGCCTGCGAGGAACTCAATTGGGTCCCTTCAGGAAAAAAAACCCATGTCTCGGATTTTGGAGATTTGTTCTCATCTGCTCACAAATTGCAACAAAAAATTGTCTCTTCTTATTTACCACGTGTTTGACTAAAAATGTTTGAGCACGAGTTGGAGCTTCCATGTCAGTGGTTACTATCATGGTGGTTCCCAAAATATCGACATCCCAGATTAATGGTGTCATGAGTAATCAACATCATTGGAACAACTTCTTGGAGTAGCAACACCTCGGAGTAGCAACACTATGTGGAGTAGTAGCATCATTGGAACAACTTCTTAGAGTAGCAACACTGAGAAAAAACCATGTTGTAGATTTCCACGTGGCGGTGTGCTAGTATGCCAACCTTGGAGGTTGGAACCATGAGCATTGTTACTTGAGAAGTTGCAGAAAAGACAAGAGCATTTCCACTTAGAATTGCCTCATAAACTGTCATCAGTAAAATTATGCATAATAATCTTTAATCTATTAAAAATGAAGGAAAATAATCATTATGTCACTAAAGTATAATTAAGCATAACATGACATTCTACGAGAAATTGTGGCAAATGGAGTGATGGAGGAGCGACAAGAGAAAGTAAAATGAATAGAATAATGAATGGATGTCTGTAAATGGTAATAATGGTGACATCTCCATGGCCCAACATCTCCCCCAAACTAAACATGTTGCATATCCTCATGCAACTCAATACCAAGTCGAATGTTTCTTCCATTCTTCAATCCATGGTAACCAAAATCATTATGTTTGCCCCAAATGATGATTCTGATAGAATATACACTTCTCTCCCAATAGCACCCTGGAACTTTTCAAACAATGGCTTCCAAAAATAGATTTTTGTAGCAATTCATTGGAGTTGCAACAATTTAAAATAGGTCCAAGGAGGTCATGGTGCATACAGTGAACAAGTAGCGGTAAGTTGCAGCGAGTTGCAGCAAGTTGTGAGTTGCAACATTGTCATTGTTTAGAGTTGCAGCACTGCCATTGTTTGGAGTTGCAGCACTGCCACTGTTCGGAGTTGTAGCACCGTCATTGTTCAATGTTGCGGCATTGTTCAGAGTTGCAACAAACTTCTTAAACCATTTTCTCATAAAATATGAATTGGGTTTCGGTGAAATTTTTCACAAATTGTTTTACTATTCTAATGCTTCCCCACACCAAAAATCAAATCCATATGATGCATGAATATCGAGATATAAGGAAAATGGTTGAAGGTGATGATGTTTAATATCTCAAAAATTATGAACTGGGTTGGTGAGAAAATTTGAACGAAGATTTCTACTATTTCATTGCTTCTCCATACCAAAGATCAAAGATACCCACATCAAATATTTTGAGAAAAAAGACAAATTGGTTGTAGGTGACGATGCATAATTTCTCAAAATTTATGAACTGGGTTAGTGAGAAATTTTGCAGGAATATTTTCACTATTCCAAAGCTTCTCCACACCAAAAATCAGAAATACTCACATCACGGATTTTGAGAAAAAGACAAATTGGTTGTAGGTGATGATGCCCATTTTCTTGAAAACCGTGCATTGGATTGGGTTGAAACTTACTAAGTTTGTTAATCATAATATTATGCATTTTCTGGCTAAAAATCACAAGAATCTAGTTCCCAGTTTGTGAGATATGCTCAAATCAAATCATGTACTTTGTAATTTTCAAAGTTACCTGCATAGAAATGCTACATTTTTGTCAATGAAGAGGCTAATAATACTTTGTAAATACTCAAAATGGATTTTGATGCTGGAAACAACCATTCACTCACTAAGCATCGATTAAATATTCTACATAACAGGGTTGCCTTCATTTTCTAATGGAAAAACATTGTTGTAAGATTCATTGTTGCCATACCATGGAGTGTAGCAGCCCTTCCTTTCTCATCCCCCAAACTAAAGATAGAGCATGTCCTCATGTTGCATTGGATCCTTCCCATTTTCAATCTCTTGTAACTTGTCTTGTTGAAGCCTTTTGATGAATGAGGATTGAAGAGCATCATTGATTTGTTCAAATAGGTTGCTACATGACAACTCACAAATGTTGCTATGCAATTCTACGAGCTCTATAACAGAAAGCTATCATAAGCTATTGTACGAAATCCCCTCTTTGCCACATTGTCCATTTTGTACTGAATTTGAAGATGCACATTGTCATTTCCTGAATTATGGATGATGCACTTGGATGCACTCTTTAAGAAAACTTATGGAAATTTGTCATAAGAACCCCATATAGAATAAGGAATGAGAAAGGTTCAGATTTGTTTGTTGGCTCAATTTCCACATGTCTTCAATATTCAGTGTGTATTATACAAAATCCTCTTAGTGAATGAAACTATCCCAAATTTGTCATAAAAAATGTCATAAGAGGTTGCCTAAAACAAATACCGGAGAAGGGACTGATCATGGATTTATGTTTAAAAATCGAGGCTATTGTTGGTAGAATAACAATTTTTCTGGTTGAGCATTATGAAAACTTTCCTTAATATTTGCAAAAATAGGTTTCCATCAAACTGTCATGTTATTATGCTCTGGATAAAACAGAGACTATAGTGACTATCTCGATGTTATAAAGAAAAGATGGGAAACTGCAAGGGCTCAAAGATCAATAAAATCCAAATCTGATTAAAATCCGCAGTTGCAACCATTTATCGACCTTATGTTCAAACATCGGGTGACCATTCCTAGCTTAATGGGAGAGTTGTGAATATTCTATGTTATGAGTTTCACCATCAAATGCCTTGAACATATGTCTAAAATGATAGATAGTCCCCATATATTCTTCTTCTATGTGCAACCACAACATGGATGCTTATGGACTAATTTATGCACCAATGAACCATGAAAATGAATCACAAACTTTGTTTTTCCTTCTTAGTGTATGGCAACATGTACTTTTGATGAAATGGTTTCTACAACAATTCATTATGTTGTAGGTTCTTGTGGCTAGCCTCTTCCTCTCTTCCCACAGTTTCTTGAGCTTGGACATGTGTAAAATGGGATGCATCTTGGGTTGTTGTTGGTTCTTTTGGAGAAACAACAACACATCTTCTCTTCCTACTATTGGTTCTTGTGTGGTAGCAGCAAAGCATTTTCTCATGCCTGAATGTAGGAGATGTTGGAACTGTCTTGACTTGGGTGTGCATGAAGTGGAATGGTGAGGTGTTAGAATCGAATGGGAAAGGATGGGAATGGATGGAAAAATATGGCATGGTCATGATGACATGGACAATATTCCTTCCCCCAAACTGAAGGATTTTGCTATCCTAAAAAAATGGAAAATATGGTATGACAAATGGAAAATATGAGAAAGATGAACATATGGAGAATGAAATGATGGTTTGAACACAGAAGTGAATGAAATGATGCTTAGTGACTTTTCATGACATTCTCCTAAATCTTTAATAAATCAAAAATTCATGTTTTTTTACCTCAAGTTTTACCTTCGTGAAAGCTTTGATTGGCAAGGACAGACTGATGTCTATTGAAGTTGATGTAGGTCAAATTGTTGTGCATCTGAGAGATGAAACTGTATAAGGTTGAATCTGATAAAAAAGAGGAATTTTGCAAGTTGAACTGTATGTATGCAAGACTGATGGAACAAATGATGAGGAGGAATTTTTCTATAAAAGTAGAGAGCTCCTTCTCTTATTATGAAAAATCATAAACTAAACCAAAATGCTAGGAAATCTGAGCTTCAATCTTGCTATAAATTTTACAATGTTGTTGCAAAATGATGGAAATCTTCATCTTCACCCCTTATTGGTACAAAGTTGTCTACATGAATTAATTTTACTGAAGTCAAATGTGTAAAGGTCTCATTGGGTTACCAACCACTAATGACTGTTGTTAACCAATGCGAGGCTTTCCACCAATAATGACAATGGGAGCCAAGGTACCCTTGATGCATCCTGTCAGGTGTGAATAAATTTTTTGTTGTCGAACCCCCTGCTGGATCTAACAGTCAGGAGGCATTGATGCATCCCCACTATTGTTAGCGAGAAATTTTGTCATTGAGGCATACAAACTTCAAGGCATCAATAAATCTCTGATCTTGAACCCAGATGATTTGTTGAAGTCGATGGGCCAAGATTGTCGGAAAGAAGGCCTTAATGTATCCTCCATCAATCCAACATGAGCATTACCAAATTGAAATATTTATGAAACAAAACCACTAAAACTAAGGGGGAACCTTACCAGCCAGAAATGTAGTTTTCTAGTAAGGTCTCAGCCTTGTTGTGCCAGAAATTTTGGTTTTCACAACAAAGAATTATTTTCTATTTACTTTTTATTTATTTATTTTTCCTACAATATCCTACTTATACTTGAAAAGTGAAATCTTCAAGTATATAAATACTTCCAGTGGAGCCATTTGCGAAATAGGCTCTCAAATATACATGTACCCAAATCTGGAAAATGTATCTTTATAAATGCCAGGATATGAGAGACCAACTTCCCTTGAAATGATGGTGCCAAGAATTGCTGAAATATGGAATGATGTTGAAAACTAATGGCGGATTGAAACCAAGCTTTAATACAATCTTTGTTCCATTGATTTCTCATAGCTGCTACACCATGAAGCTCCTTAGAAAACTTATCTTCTTGAGTGCATAAGAGATTCAGATCTAGTGAAAGTGATGTATAGGATCCTTCAATTTTTGGTTCCAATGTCTGCTCTTCACCAGATTTACTGATCTTGTATGCTTGTTGATAAGGATGAGAAGAAAATTCATTTTCAAGTCTTGTATTTACAACATGCCCGGGCCTCGTATGGGTTTGCTGCAACGGTGTAGGTGAGGCGGAGCAGGTGGGACATGTACGAAAATTATGTAGTTCAACATTGTAAGCATATTGTAACGCTTTATTATGGTTAAGGTGGGGGGTGGGTTGAATGGGAATTTGTGTAAGGCATGGAGGATTTAGATGAGAAGGTAAGTGTAGCAGGTGTAGTTGATTGATTTTTGTAGTTGATCTTGATGTGCATGTAGGATATTGTTGAAGCGATGGTGGAGAGTATAAAGGATTGGTTGGTGCTGCAACATGAGGGAAAGTATCCATGGGATAATAAGATGGGCCATTCCAACCTTGTGGACAAAGTAGGTAGGGGTGATATCGAGGCTTCCATTGCTACCATGGTATAGGAGTATTCCATGATTGATTATGAGAATAAGAAAATGGAGGGATAGAGTTTTGAACCATACATGTAGGCCAAGGTTTCCATGGTTATTGTAGTGATCTTACTGCAGCTCCTAGATCTCCTTGATATGTTTCTTTCATCATGGGTAAGGAGGAGAAGCTATCCATGGAATGATTTAAGTCACATATGCCACAAATTTTGAGACTATCCAAAGGACAATACCTTGCGATATGTTTCTCTTGGCACCGAGTGAAAAATGATTCTTCAAATTCCTCTTGTTTCTTTTTATCCTGCAAAATACCCAATTGTGAATTTAGACAACTATTAATATCAGTTTTAAATCTTTCAAATAAATCACTGATTTCAGCTCCCATAACTCACGTTCTTGTAGCAGATTTCAAAAATAGAGAAGAAATTTCTCTAAAATTCTTACAAATCTTGAGGTTTCCTCTTGAATACCCTCTACATAACTCACAAACATCATCATATGGTAGATGAAATACATCACCTATTCCCATCATATTTAATATTTGTAAAAAAATATCTTGGATCCCTTTGAGTAGGAGTGTTTTCAAGGTCTCTTTCCCCAACTGTTTTTGTTTAGATCTTTGAAGGTTGTATTGAAAACTTTCCACGTAGTCCTCCAAAATTTCTTCTTCACCTTGTGTCATTCCGAAGATATCTTCACTGGCCCTGCAATGATCTTGGTACCTTTTCAAGAATACATGTTTCATGTCTTCCAAAGTTTATATGCAATTCCCACCGAGGCTCATGAACCATCAGAGGGTTGTTCCTTTTAGAGTAAGAGGAAGAACATTCAACTTTTGAGCATTAGTACAATAATCATATCCTCTACAAAGTACTTCAAACTGAAATAGGAATGCATCTGTGTCTTCATTTTCCAAAGTGTGAAAATTTGGTATAATGGATGGGGGAATGCTTTGCATTTGTGCCACTCCTTCCAGATTTCTGATAGGGAATTCAAAAGTAACATTTTCTTCTTTCTCACCTGCCATCTCTTCTCAAGATAGAAGAGGTTCTTCATGTGTTATCTCGAGGGTCCTTCAAATGTTCCTGTCAACTTGTTAGTAAGATGGGTGGTGCTTACAACACCAATAAGGGGGATTCTCCATTCATGCACCGAAAATTAAAAGAAAGAAACACCACACTCAAAGCAAATCCAATCAACTGGAAAAAAAAATCATGCAAACTACATGCCCTGGCCCTTTATGAGGCCGAGCCTATTACAATATCTAAAACGATGTGTAGGCTCTTCCCCATTTCTTACCGCCCTAACACCTCATAATCATGAACACGTCTACCATGATCTAGTTGAACAATGCATCTACAAATCAATGTCAGATGTAATTTTTCACCGTTGATAAATTCCCCGACAACGATGCCAAAATGTTGGTGTATTCAATTTCCTAATTATAACAACTCAATTACCCAAAACATTAATTTTCAACTAGAGAAAGTCTTGTTGTTTCACAGTCATGGTGCAAGGTATATGCAAGAAACAAGTTACAACTAACACTGTTATCTAATCATGGAAATAAAATAATCATTGTAGACTGAAATGAAACACACAACTTGAAATAAAATCACTCTCACACTTGCTGAAATTGGAAATTAAATCACACTTGTATAAATGAAATTAAACTCATAACTAGATTCACACCACTCTTGCAGAAACTCAAATCACTCCTTCAGAATAGCAACTAGATTACGCTTGCATAAATGGAAACTTAATCTAATTCATCCACTCTTCACATAACATAAATTAAATCACTCCATTAGTCTATGAGCTAGAATTGAATTTGCTTGTAGAAATCATAATTACTAGTCTCTAGATTTTGAGGTGAGAAGTTTATGAGTGATTGCAAATTGTGTATCAACAACAAAATCAAATGAAATCTCAAATACTTTGTAGCAGCAATGAAATCACTATGTAACAATAAACTAATAGAAAATTGATAAAATAGCTAGCTTACTAATATATATGACCAACAACTCTGTCAAGAAACTGGGTCCTTGCTTCCTATCAGAGTGCTAGAAGAAACTCAAATATCACACCATTGGCTCAAGAACTTAATCACAATGTTGCCACGCTTTTATTATTTAGAATTCAAGAATTACAAAATAATGGATGGATCTATTCTATACAACCATAATGACTAACTCTTCTCCTGATTGAAGAGTTTATTTATACATCAAGCCAATGACAGAATGATAAGATCTAATCCCCAAATACCTGGGTCGCTCAAAAAAATTGTTAAGTTTAGGAAACCGGCCACAACAATAAATCTGGAAATTACACCTTTAGAAAACCGACCATATCTCTCAATACGTTTCTTAGGAACTCAATTGGGTCCCTTCTAAGAAAAACCCATGTCTCGAATTTTGGAGATTCATTCTCATCTGCTCACAGATTTCAATGAAAATTGTATCTGCTTATCTACCACATGTTTGACTGAAAAAGTTTGACCACGAGTTGGAGCTTCCATGTCAGCGGTTACTATCGTGGTGGTCCCCAGAATATCAACATCCCAGATTAATGGCCTCGTGAGTAATCAACAACTTCTTAGAGTAGAAACACCTCGGAGTAACAACACTGAGAAAATAATATGTTGTATATTTCCATGTGGCGGTGTGCTAGTATGCCAACCTTGGAGGTTGGAACCATGGGTGTTGTTACTCGAGAAGTTGCAGAAAAGACAAGAACGTTGCCACTTGGAATTGCCTCATAAACCGTCATCAATAAAATGATGTATAATAATCTTTAATCTATTAAAAATGAATGAAAATAATCATTGTTAACCACTAAAGCATAATTAAGCATAACATGACATTCTACGAGAAATTGAGGAAAATAAAGTGATGGAGAAGCAGCAAGATAAAGTAAAATGTATGGAATGGATGTCTGTAAATGGTAATAATGATGACATCTTCATGGCCCAACAATTACAAGGGTGGCCAACATATGTGCTCTTAAGTACCACTTATATTTCCTACATGTATGCTTCCCCAACCACGGATTTGTGCGTTGAACAACAAATATTTGTGGTTTATTGACATTGGAACATGTTGCTACACTGGGAAAAAATTTCACCAACACTTCCTGCCTAGGAAAGTGCTCTGATACCACTTGTGATATACCTGGAACTATTAATCAAACAAGAAAATATATTGAGCAAGTAAGAGGATTATCAAATATATAACATAAATTGTAATACCCCGAGGCCCAACCCCTGCTAAATTGTAATTTTGTTTATAGGTTGGTGAGATGAGTGGTTATAAGCTGAGAGACTTATGTGTTTATTAGGCCAGAGAGCCTAAGTGTTAAAGGCCAAGAGACTGATTTTGTATATGTAACTATACAGATCATTAATAAAATATAAGCATCGTTGTGTGCAAACTGACCACAAAGAAAGAGTGATGGGCGATTAAGCTTCCACAAGGTGGGTAAGGGAAAGGGGGTTGGAAAGGTTGGAAAGAGGGGCTAAGCTTAGGGGATTAAGTCCTTGAGAATAATAATTTATTATTATTCCAAAGCTTTGTGAAAGACATGTTTTTATCCTAAGTCCTGGGAGAGGCAACGTGTGCAAAAGGGAATGCATGCAGCTCCAGGAAGACAAGTGTCGACCTGGGCACATGCAGTTAAAAGTTGAAGCATCAATTTTGTTGGGGGTTCGCTGCCCATTCTTCCATCCTCAACTTGAGTTTGCGGGGATCTCCGTCTGAACCCGTTTTGCATCTGCGTCTGCCTCTACATAACCTCGCACATCTGAGAAACCAATGGGAAGGGAGATGCCGACCTATGTGTCCTGTGAACCCACGTTTATCCACACTACAAATCCAAGTTCGTGCTTAACCATTTGGTTTGTTGTCCTATGTGTTACCTAAGTCGTGCTGTGTCTTAATGGGACTGTTGTCGTTTTTGGACATCCATACACAATTTCCTTTTGTTGTTGTCACCCATGAGTTAACCGAATGTTGTTGTTGTTGATGTTATCCTTACCTTGTGGGAATTGAGTCGAAAGTGATTGAAGAAGTGGGTTTTCAAGCCTGTGGTTGAAGAGGCAGGTTGTTAGGCCTGTGAGCAGCTCTCTTCAAGTGAGAGATTTTGTTGGAAAGTGGTTTTCTCCCAAAGAGAGTCCAACACCAGCTACGGAGCTATGAGAATTCATGATCCATCCTGTTGCCGAGACCCTGAGAGGGAGGTGAAGCAGTCGATGGACTGTGTGACAGTGAAGGTGTATGCTCCCGGGTGGAACATGCATGTGGGGAATGAGAGTCTGTGCGTAGTGGGCATAAGAAGGCTCATGGAGAGAATCCTTCTGGTTGCACTGTGCAGTTTCCCTGTAACCTCAACCTGGTCTAGGATTCCCTTGCCCTGGGTGGAGCTTAGTCCCAGCTCGGGGGTGACCCACTATTGAACGTGATGAGAAGTGTGGTCTAAGGTTGGGAGGTTTGTGGAAGGTCTGCACGTAGTTGGTGGTGTTACGCCAGTTTAAAAGATAAGTATCATTTATGTGCTTAATTTATACATTATACATGTTTGTGATACTGATGCTTGAATGTTATCATGTATTCCGTTGCATGTGGATTTACTGTTAATCTTGTTTTGAATCTGAATGGTAACAATAACTCTGTGTTATGTGTTTAATTTTCGATTAAAATGCAGGTTATGTGTGTGTGTGTGTGTGTGTGTGTGTGTGTGTGTGTGTGTGTGTGTGAATGTTCCACAGTGGTAGCATTGCCCGGCTTGGGGGTGGTTGGGGATGTTAAAAATTGGTATTAGAGAAATGGTTTTGACATTGAGCCTGGATGGGCCATGTTAGTGGTTAATGAGACAAAGTTTTCAGAGTGAAATTTTGTCCAAAGGGACAAAATTCAAGGTTCAAAGTATCCCTGGGTGCAAGAAGTGCATCGAAAGAGTCTTTGATTTAAAAAGCTCGGGAGAAATAGATTGATTTTTCTTGTGAAGGGACGCGAAGATCTGTTGCAAGGAGTGCACAAATCCGAAAGTCGACTAAGTGTCGAAGCAACCCTCTAAGGAGAAAGGGGTTCGAGAAATGAAGTTCAGGAGGAGGAGCGACAACAGTCGTTAGATATGTTGTTGGAAGGAGTCTGGACCATTATATTTGTGTCTAGGAAAGAAAAGGAGAGCATTGAGGAGGAAATAGATCCCAAGCCATCGGATCTTAGCACAAAGGATCGACAGTCATCCGATCCAGGTTGACAAGTGGCACAAGATCCACAACTCCGGAGCGAGAGCACTTCGAAATTTTTGTGATCGAGGAGAAAGAGAAATAGCCGAAGTAGATTGCAACCGTCCATTGCGGAGGACACGCGTTGGTAGATCGTGAACTCCGGGGAAAAGTGGTCTGGGCAAAAGCGAGTGTAGAGGAGTTGAATTTCTCGAAGGCCGAAGAGACAAAGTGGTGAGTCGTGATGACGTCACTAGGAGGTGACATGGACCTTTCCTATATCTGCCACGTGCCCTCACCCGAAATGTTTATAGTTATACTATGTGGGCCCTGAGGTTGAATAACATAGTTAAAATTCAAAGGACCCACACTGGCGTTGATCACGATACATAAATATCGACGGTCGGGAGGCATTGCGGGGACCCAAGTTGCACGGGAGTTAATTCTCCAAGGTGGTCTCGCAATCCAAACCACGGTTTTCCAGGGGGGTTACGTGTCAGCGTCAGAAGAATTGTGGGACAAAAGGCGAGTTACTCCAAACCACCATTGCATGCCCCCGCAATTAGAAAAGCGTAACTGATGTGATGTAATGACGTCAACAAAAGTGTCAAGGAAATGTTCAGAAATTAACGGTTCGGGGCGTTGGGGTGTGTGGATGTGAAATCCTCCGAAGTCCCGAAGCTCTGAAGTTCCAAAGTCCCRGAGCTCACATGCTTGAAGTTCCACAGTGGGTGTCATCCATTGGATGTTGAGTGGTCGTGGGCTATTGATCCATCCTACTTCATGAGTTTGTTAATTYGAAACTCCGAGAGTCTGTTGTGATGTATTATGAAGGTTTCTGAAACCCGAAGTTCCGAGTAAGCGCCTATCGATCTAGTGCTTGGTCACAGCCCTTCATCGCATGGGTTGGGATCTAAGAAAAAGGGGCTAATGTCCAAAAAAAAAATTATAGCAGAGCAGAGCTTCGAAATAAGAAATATACGAGGATTCTTGATTGAACGAGAATCACAGAGAATGAAAACTGAACATTTTCTTGAATCAGATTTGTTTATGAATGTTGTGGGATTTGTTAAGGAATGATGGCCTGAAAAATTCCGGTTGTCTACACGTTGTGTTTGCATAAGTTTAACGAGTTCCAGAACCGAATAGAGTTCCCACTGAGTGAAAAGAAATGAAAGAGGCACAGACTGCTTCCAGTTCAAAGAATGAAGCAAAAGGAATGGATGTTCATTTGGGAGTTGAAGGATCGAACTCCAATGGACATGGAGAAGAGATAGATAAGGAAGGGATATGATGAAAATCATTGATCGATTGCAAAAATATGCCCAGACTAACCGAGAAAATAACATAAAGCTCATGAAAGCCAAGGATCAACAGGGAGAATTCAACTTAAAGTTGATGCGAAGCCTGGAAAGAATCGAAAAGAAGTTGTATAAGGAGAGTGACTCAAGAAAAACAAGGAGTCGCAAGAACCCTGAGAGGAAAAGAATATCAAGAAGCGTTAGAAGGAATCATCGTCACTCCCTGAAACATTCCAATAAGGAGGCACACGGTAGTTCAAGCTCATCTCCTACCATAAAACATAGGAGATCTGGAGCAGATGAACTGAAGGGTGAAATGAACAAGATTAAGCCTCCTACGTTTGATGGAGAACATAAGAAGGAGGAATATGCCGAGACATGGTTGCTTGGCATGAGGAAATATTTCCAACTGCAGAATTATTCCTCTCATGTCGAAGGAAGAATTGCGATGTATCAACTGAAAGGAAGATCATCCATGTGGTGGGATTAGCTTGTAGAGGTGCAGCACATTAGAGAGAAAGATGTTACTTGGAAATAATTCAAGAAGCATTTTGAAAAGAAATACTTGACTAAAAGATACTATGACAGAAAGATGAAAGATTTCTTTGAACTCAAGCTGGGCAACATGACCATTGATGAATACGAACAAAGGTTCTTGGAGTTGTTGAAATATGTTCCCTTCATCAAGGATGAGACTGTCAAAATTCAAAGGTATCTGAGTGGACTATCACCTTCCATTGGGGACAAGATTCAGTATGATGGCTCTAAGACTATGGAAGAAATGATAAGGAAAGAAAAATGCTTATATGAGCAGCAAAGAGAAAATCCTACTTTTTGGAAGGCTTGGGATGACCAGAAGAAGTTTAAGAAAGAGCATAGGTAGAAGGGAAACAAACCTCCCTTTTTTAGAAATAGTCCTCAAGGGTAGCCATTGTTTAGAGAGTCGAGAACGACTGACGTAGGGGGAAAAAGGACAAGGCAGACATCCATTCAGTGTTGGGGTTGTCAGGGAAACCACAAGTACAGAGACTGTCCCCACAAAAATGGAAAAGTGATTCGTCCATAATGTTCAGCAAGTTGAAATAGTGGAGGACATGGGCAGTAGAATACCCAGGATCTATGCAACCCTAGAAAACAAGCAAGCTGAATTTCAATCACACATGAATGAAGTGGAAGGTATGATCAACAACCATGTCTTTACTATTTTAAATGATTCAGGGGCTAGTCATAGTTATATAGACCCTAGGGTGCTGGAAAGTTTGCAATTGTCGAGAAGCAAACATGGAAAATCTTGGTTAGTGCAGCTGGCTACAGGAACCAAGAGAAAGGTTACGGAATTGGTTTAATCATGTCCAGTGGACATGAATGGACTAAGTACTAAGGCAGACCTGAATATCTTACCTTTAGGTTCTTATGATTGCCTAATTGGTATGGACTGGTTGGACCAGCACCATTCCATCTTGGACTGTCATAACAAGGCATTCATTTTCCTGGATGAGGAAGGAAATTGGAAAATAGTCCAAGGAATTCCCAGAGTTGTGGATATCACAGAAATCTCAGCAATGCAACTGAAGAAGTGCTACAAAAAAGGTTGTCAATTATTTGTATCCCATGTGGAGGAAGCATCTAAGGATGAGGTCTCAAAGATTAAAGACCATTCAATATTAAAATATTTTGAAGATGTATTCTAGGAGGTACCTGGATTACTCCCGAAGAGAGATATTGACTTCTCTGTAAACTTGATGCCTAGAGCATCTCCAGTGTCAAAAAATTCTTACAGAATGAGTACACTAGAGCTGAAAGAACTATAATATCAGCTTGAAGAGCTTCTGAAGAAGGGGTATATACACCCAAGTGTGTCACATTGGGGTGCCCTGGTCTTGTTCATGAATAAGAAGGATGGGACGTTGAGATTGTGCATCGATTTCAGACAGTTGAAAAAAATGACTGTAAAGAAAAAATATCATCTTCCAAGGATCGACGATCTCTTTGACCAGTTGAAGGATGCTAAGATATTTTCGAAAATAGATCTTAGATCAGGATATCACCAGGTAAGAATAAAGGATGAAGACATCAGAAAGACCACCTTCAGAACAAGGTATGGTCACTATGAATTCACAGTGGTGCCATTTGGGTTGTCGAATGCGCCCATTGTCTTTATGTGCCTAATGAATGGCGTATTTAGGGAATATCTAGACAAGTTTGTCATAGTATTTTTGGATGACATTCTGATGTATTCCAAGTCGGAGGAAGAGCATGAACAACATCTGTGGATGGTATTGCAAGTGCTAAGGGAGCACTAGTTGTATGCCAAGTTGAGCAAATGCTCGTTTTATCAAAAGCATATCCATTACTTAGGGCACATCATCTCAAAGGATGGGATAGTCGTAGATCCTAAGAAGATTGAAGCCATTAGAGAATGGTCAGCACCGAAGAATGTGATAGAAGTCATATTCTTTATGGGTTTAGCTAGCTATTACAGAAGGTTCATTGCGGGGTTCTCAAGGACAACTTACCCTATCACTTCCTTGAAGAGGAAGGAGAAGAATTTTCAATGGATAGAAGAATGTGAGAGAAGCTTCCAGTGATTGAAGCAGTTGTTAACCAGTGCTCTAATCCTAAGGATTGCAGATCCGAATGAAGATTTTTTAGTGTGCACAGATGCATGCAAAGAAGGACTGGGAGGAGTCCTCAGACAAAATGGATTTGTAATATGTTATGAGTCCAGAAAATTGAAAGAGCATGAAAAGAACTGTGCAACTCATGATTTGGAGTTGGCAGCTATTGTTCACGCTCTAAATAAATGGAGTCATTACCTCATGGGAAAGAGGTTTGAACTGAGGATAGACCATAACAGTCTGAGGTATTTGTTTGATAATCCAACCTTAAATGTTAGGCATAGTAGATGGTTGGAATTCCTTTGTGAGTACGACTTTGATATCAAGCGTATCAAAGGGAAAGAGAACAAAGTGGTTGATGCACTCAACAAGAGAGTACATGAACTACATGCTGCAACCATTAGCTTGTACCAAATTGATATTAAGGGTAGAATTTTGGAAGCTGTAAATGCAAATTTGCAGTACATGGAGTTGGTAGCAAAGCTACAGCAAGGTGAGATGCCACAAAAAGTGGAAGATTATAAGTTGGGAGATGATGGAACACTCTTGTACAAAAACAAAGCTTATGTACCTAATGTCCAGAAATTGAAACTTATGATTTTGAAAGAAATGCATGATTTTCCTTATGTTGGGCACCCTGTATATCAGAAAATTGTGGAAGCAGTCAAGAGCCATTACTTTTGGCCAAGTATGAAGAAAGAGATTGTTGAATACTACCCATTCCTGAGTGGAAGTGGGAGGTAGTGACAATGGATTTCATCACAGGATTGCCCAGAACAGGCAAGCAGCATGATTCAATCATGGTGGTCGTGGACAAGCTTACGAAAGCTGCCCATTTTATTCCATTGAAGACTACTCACAAGGAAACTAACGTTGTTGATATTTTTATGAGGGAAATAACACGATTGCACAGTATTCCCATGACAATTGTGTTTAACAGAGACCTAAAATTCACCTCAAAATTCTGGAAAGGGTTATTCAAGGGGTTCGAAACGAATATGAACTTTAGCACAACCTATCATCCTGAGTCTGATGGGCAAACAGAGAGGGTGAATAGAGTAATAGAAGACATACTAAGGATGTATTTGATGGACAAACCATCTAAATTGGAAGACTACCTACACTTGGTAGAATTCACCTACAACAATGGGTATCAAGCATCACTGGAGATGAGCCCATTTGAAGCACTTCACGGTAGAAAGTGCAACACTCCAATAAGTTGGGATAACCCAGTTGATAGAGCAGTGGTTGGGCCAGAGTTGCTCAAGGAAATGGAAGAGAAAATGCTAAAAATTAAACAGAATTTGAAGGTTACCCAAGATAGGCAGAAAATTTATGCTGATAAGAATAGAACCCACAGAGAGTTTAAAGTGGGTGATCATGTTTTCTTGAAAGTGAAAACCAATAGAAGTTCCCTGAAGCTAGGAAATTGTTCGAAGTTGGCAGCCAGATTTTGTGGGCCATTTGAAATCCTAGAAAGGATTGGACTAGTTGCATATATGCTTGCATTGTCTGCATCCATGACTTCACATAATGTGTTTCATATTTCATTACTTAAGAAATATATACCTAATGCTAATCATGTAATCAATTGGAATGTGATTCAGGTGGAGCAAGAAGGCGTCTTGCAAGTGCATCATGTGCGCATATTGGACCGGAAGAGAAAACAACTCTGGAATTGAGCCACAGGGCTTGTAAAGGTCCAGTGGACCTGGTACGGTCCTGAGGACGCAACATGGGAGCATGAAGATGCTATGCGGGCAGAGTACCCGCATATTTTTTAAGATTTTGGAAATCTTGTTGATGTTGTGTAAAGAGTTTCACTGAGGACAATGAAAAAATAAGGGGAGAGGATTGTAATACCCCAAGGCCAATCCCCTGCTAAATTGTGATTTTATTTATAGGCTGGTGAGCTGAGTGGTTCTAAGCTGAGATACTTATGTTTTTATTAAGCCAGAGAGCCTAAGTGTTAAAGGCCAAGAGCCTGATTTTGTATATGTAACTATGTAGATCATTAATAAAATATAAATATYRTTGTGTGTAGATCGACCACGAAGAAAGAGTGATGGGGCACTAAGMTTCCACAAGGTGGGTAAGGGAAAGGGGGATAAAAAGGTTGGAAAGAGGGACTAAGATTAGGGGCTTAATTCCTTTAGAATAATAATTTATTATTATTCCAAAGATGTGTGAAATACATGTTTTTATCCTAAGTCCTAGGAGAGGCAATGTGTGCAAAAGGGAACGCATGCAGCTCCAGGAAGACAAGTGTCGACCTGGGCGCATGCAGTTAAAAGTTGAAGCGTCAAATGTGTTGGGGGTTCGCTGCACATTCTTCCATCCTCAACTTGAGTTCACGGGGATCTTCGTCTGAACCCATTTTGCGTCTGTGTCTTCCTTTGCATAACCTTGCACATCTGAGCAACCAGTGGGAAGGGAGAAGTTGACCTATGTGTCCTGTGAACCTAGGTTTATCCACACTGCAAATCCAAGTTCGTGATTAACCTTTTGGGTTGTTGTCCTATGTGTTACCTAAGCCGTGATGTGTCTTAGTGGGACTGCTGTCGTTTTTGGACGTCCATACCCAATTTCATATTGTTGTTGTCACCCATGAGTTAACCAAATGTTGTTGTTGTTGTTGTTGTTATTCTTACCTTGCAGGAATTGAGTCGAAAGTGGTTGAAAAGGCAGGTTTTCAGGCCCGTGGTTGAAGAGGCAGGTTTTCAGGCCTGTGAGCAGCTCTCTCCAGGTGAGAGAGTTTGTTGGGAAGTGGTTTTCTCCCAGAGAGAGTCCAGCACCAGCTACGAAGCTCTGAGAATTCCTAATCCGACATGTTTCTGAGACCCTGAGAGGGAGGTGAAGCAGTCGATGGACTGTGTGACAGCGAGGTGTATACTCCCGGGTGGAACATGCATGTGGTGAATGAGAGTCCGTGAGTAGTGGGCGTAAGAAGGCTCCTGGAGAGAATCCTTCTGGTTGCACTGTGCAGTTTTCCTGTAACCTCAACCTAGTCTAGGATTCCCTTGCCCTGGGTGGAGCTTAGTCCCAGCTCGGGGGTGACCCACTGCTGAGCGTGATAAGCAGCGTGGTCTAAGGCTGGGAGGTTCATGGAAGGTCTGTACGTAGTTGGTGGTGTTATGCTAGTTTAAAAGATAAGTATCATTTATGTGGTTAATTTATACGTTATGCATGTTTGTGCTACTGATGCTTGAATGTTATCATGTGTTTCGTTGCATGTGGATTTACTATTAATCTTGTTTTGAATATGAATGGTAACAGTAACTCTGTGTTTTGTGTTTAATTTTCGATTAAAATGCATGTTATATATATATATGTGTGAATGTTCCAGAGTGGTAGCATTTCCCGGCCTGGGGGTGGTTGGGGATGTTACATAAATATAGAGCATAAATAGAATATTGATATAAAAAAAATTTAGTTCACTTGCCTCTTTGAGGGGGCAACCTCCAAATGAGTAGAGCTCTCTTACAATAATCCTCAACACCTTATAATGGAGAGATTCATTCTTTAAATATAGTTCACAACCAAAAATACCATGGGACAATACCACAGGCCAATACCAAGGCTCAATAGTATGTGTTATCCATAACTAATTATAACATTCCACTAACCAAACTCCTAACTACTTGTGGTCCCAATAATAAAGTGGTTTGACCACTTATTACAATGACAACTAACTAAGGACTAACTACGAGAGGTTAGGGATGGAACCTAACATGCCCTCCCCCTTCAAAAGTAGCCTTGTCCTTAAGGATGAAGATGTGAAAACTGTTGCAGGATGGCAGTTGGCTCCCATGTTCCATCCTTTAGATATGTGTCCTTCCATTTGATCAACACTTCTTTGATAGTTCAGACCCGCAGGTGACACTCTCACATGTTGAGGATAGATTTGGATTGCAGCCAAATGGATCCTTCTTCATCTAGTTCAGGTAGGATGGTTTGAACCCGACAATTATGATCCACCACTTTCTTCAAACATGAAACATGGAACATGAGATGTATTTTGGCGATAGCTGGAAGTGCAAGTTTGTAGGAAATTGGATCAATGCGTTTGAGAATCGGATAGGGGCCATAAAATTTGGGTGCCAACTTGTGATGACCCTGAGATTTGAGTGATGTTTTCTTGTAAGGTTTAAGGTGAAGAAACACTTTATCACCCTCTTAGAAAACCCTTTCGGAGCGTTGTTGTTCATATTGTCGCTTCATATGGTTTTGGGCCATGTGGAGGTTTTCCTTAGAGTCGCGAGGGTAACTTCCCTTCCTTGTAGCAACTTGTCAATAACCTGGACCTTTGATGTGCCATGAAGATAGGAAGTTATTGTAGGGGGGTTTTGGCCATACATTATGCCATATAGTGTCATTTTGGTGTCATTATGGCCATACACGTACTCCATTAGGAGAAATAATGTATCCCAAGTATTCAACCTCACTTTCCCCAAAAGAACACTTGGACTTTTTTTATGAACAATTGATGGTCCGGTAACAATTGGAGTAGTTTTTCCATATGTTGAATATGGGGATCCCAAGTGCATCTATAAATAAGAATGTCATCAAAGAAAACTAGAACAAACTTCCGAAGGTAGGGCTTCAAAAGTTTGTTAATGAGACTTTGGAAGGTAGATGGAGCATTACAAATCCCAAAAGGCATTACCAAGAACTCATAATGGCCTTTAAGAGCTCTGAAAACGGTCTTCAAAATATTTGCTTCCTTCATCCTAATCTGGTGATAACCGAAGCGAAGATCCAATTTGGTGAAGAAACATGCATCATGGAGCTCATCCAACAGATCATCATGAAAAGAATGAGAAACTTATCCTTAATGGACAATTTATTAAGGGCACAAAAGTCTAGACACATGCACCAAGAACCTTCTTTCTTTAGGACCATTACAACAGGTGGGGAGGATGGGTTGGTACTTGAGCGAATTACCCCAACTTCCAATAATTCCTACACTATTTTTTCTATTTCATTTTTTTGAGCAAAGGGGTACTTGTATGGGCACCTGTACATTGGGGGGCTGACTGCCCTGAAGGAGAGGGATGTTGTGATCATGCTYGCCCCTGGATGGGGGTAATTTCGTGGGTGTCTCAAAGAACTGGTGGTTCTTGTCCAGGACGAGTTGCGAGTYAGGATGGATTGTGGGTAATGATGCCTCTTGTACCTAGATGAAATTAAATTTTGCAATGACCCCGTGATGACCCTTGTTTAGGAGTTTATCCATCATGTGAGAGATGATAATTTATGGGGACCCAACATGCAAKTCGCGGAGGGTATACGTGTGAGCCTCTTGAGTAAAGCGCATATATAACTCCTGATAATCCATGGTAATCGGTCCCAAAGTGCGCAACCATTCAACACCCAAGACATTATCACAACCACCCATGGAAATAGAAAACATGTGAGTTTTTAGGGTATAATTGCCCATTTGTAGTTTGACATTCTCACAACAACCCCCACATTTCACTGTACCACCACTAACGATGAGAATTTGAAAATTTGAAACTGGTTGAATAAAATAATTGACATCCTCTGCAACCCTACGATGAATAAAATTATGGGTGTTGTCACTATCAATCAACACTACTAAGGATTGTTGTTTGATGTAGCCTTTGATCTTTAATGTCTGCGAAGTAGAAATACTAGCAAGGGCATGGAGAGAGATGCTAGGTTTTTCTGGTTCCATAAGAGGAGCAAAGGATTCTGAGAGGGACGGAGTGGGCTCAATATCCTTTGGCTCAGGGGCCTCATTTGACATTCAGTCTTCTAACCCATCAATCTTGAAGAACTTATGTTCATGACATTTTTGTCCTGGCGCATATTTTTCATCACGATAATAACAAAGCCCTTGTTTCCTACGTTCTGCCATTTTTGTTGGAGACACCTTTTGAACCTTCAAGGTTTGAGTGGGAGAAGTAGAGCCCCTAGACAAGGATGGTTGGGGACTGAAGAACAAAGGGGTTGTGCTTAGAGAATGGTCTCATCTTCTAATGCTAATTTGCACACATGCAACCAAGTAATAGGATGATGCATGCAAACATGAGCACAAATTGCTCCCTTTAAGCCACTTATGAAACATTAAAGATAGAATTCATCAGATAAGCCCTCAGTTCATATAGCTAACTGTTCAAATGCTGCTATGAAATCGGCAACTGACCTTGTTTGTTTCAAATTCGTAAGGAACCCCAAATAATGAGATTCTTTATCAAAACATGCACAAAAAACTTTGGTGAACATGTTCCAATTGGGATGTCCTTGATATCATTTCTTATGCCACTGCCACCAGTTCCAACGTTCTTGATCCAAGTACAGAATGCCCACATGGAGTGATCCAAAAAGATATTTTAAATGACAATGGTTGAGTTATTATGCAAGTGTTTATTAACCATTTAGGAAGCTTAAAGAAAGAGGAAGAATTATAGAAGAAATATAACATCCATACGAACATGTATAGATATGGAAATAAGCATAAAACAACAACAAACCATAACACCAATGTGATAACGAAGTTTGACAATCTCGCCTACGTCTCCAAGCCTTTGTCTCAGTGGGTGAGGCTTTCTTATTTATGTTCAAAGCTTTAAAAGTACATCAAAGCAGTGCAAAAAGGTTACAAAACTAAATATGTTCTTGTTCTACCATATCTCTAGAACCCAACAGAAGAAACGACACTCAAATCGGATGACCGGAGCTCCTAGAAATGGCCCACAAAGGTGCGCTCCTCAACAGCTTCCTTGCATAAAAATGGCTTTGGCTTGGCAAATATTCAGGATAAACCTACTCTGAATGTCCTCCCATGGCCTCAAGAAGGTCTAGTTTATATACATATGAAGTTGGTAACCATCTCCTAACTTCCCCCCAAGATTTGGCCTAAAAAGGGGCCCAATATCCCCCCAAAATGGATAAAATCCATCAAATATGTTGATAAAATCATTAAAAAATCATTTTATATTGTTTAAAAAAACACATTGGAGAAACATTAGGGATAAGACCCCAGGCCTGGGTGTGTTCCACCTCTACAGGGTCATATGGAACCATGTGGCCAAGCGCTAGCCCCCGAGGGGCTACGCGCTGGCCCCTCCTCCGTAAGATCCTGGATTTTATGCGCAACCAATGGGACCAGGATCCAAAACCCATGCTAACCAACCAACACACGCTTGGTCACATGGAGTGTCAAACGGGCAGGCCCGAAACCGAGGGCTATCTCCAACCTGTTCACCCATTACAAACGCCTGTGCCAAGCAACACGATAGGGTCATATGGTGGTGATAACACGACTGGGGTTGGATCCACATCCCCACACCCACATACAATATAGCAGCGACATCATGATATGGTTATATGAAACGGTCGCATGTGTCGAGGGCTGGGGCTAGGCCCCAGCCCTTTTCTGCTCGAACCACCTCTTGTTCAAACTCAAATACAATGTATGAGAATAGGTGTTAAGGACCATGGTGCAGGTGGGATGGCTAGCCCGAACCTGCTAAGGCATTGCCCAGTGGAGAGGTCTCGGGTTCGAAACCTATAAACTCCAAATAATTTTGCAAAGACCAACGAATGATGGGATGCCATGTGGCACCACACCATTTGCCTAAAACCTGCCACGTGTCAACCACCCAATGGTCCACTTTTCTAGTGAGTTGTCAACCCAGTCATTGCCAACTATACCTGCCATGTAAGCAGTACGAATGTGCCACATGTCACCCTTACAGTGGTGACACATGTCACTCCCGGATTGGTCCACCTGTCTATCCACGTCCGCGTCTATATGCCCAATCACCATGCCACGTGCCAGTCTGCATGCTTAGTCAGCCTGCCACATGTCACCTCTCGATGTTGCCACGTCAGCTGTATGGACCCTGCCACATCATCACCAATTGTTCTTGCCATGCCAGTTGTATGATCGTACGGCCTGTACAGTTAGCTGCCACATGGAACTGTACAGACTGTATTGTCATTATTATTTTTTCTATTTGGAAAAATGAACAGATCGCCATATTAGAAGCATACGACGTCTGTTTGAGCCAAATCAAGTTGTGTTGGGTTCGTATCGATAAGGCCTACGCACACGTCCGTTTTGAATCCATTCTAATAAATTTGATTTTTAGGCCTTTTTGGAGCCCCATTAAGCTCACGGATCCAATTCTAGATCACACCTCCCCAGCCAAGGACCTTTTGGTCCCCAAAGGTCTTATGATCATCAAGGTCGGGATAGGCCACCACGCTTGTTCTCTCTATATTTGAAGACCTCTTTGTCACGTGCGCACAGCCATCAAGATCCATTTGTATGTATCACAATCATGACAACTGATAGTCTTGATCAGTCATCAAGATCGGGATAGGCCACCCTGCTTGTTCTCTATATTTGAACTCTGTCCTGTGCACCTGTCGCATCAAGATCAACTGTAACACAATCATGACAACTGACAGCATATTGTTAGCCATTTGAACCTTGTCACATCTTACTGAAACCACTATCATCCATGTAGAAAACATTACTAATGATGGCATAAAAAATATGACTGCAAATGAGCTGATATGTTTATAATATTTGCACGATAAGAGCTTATCTTGAAGAAAATTGTGATTGATTTTCCATTCTACAATCATCTCATGTTCTTTCTTAAGATCAATTACTTGATTTGAAACAATTATAGGTGTGTTGCTTTCTTGAGCCACCTTTCTTAATTGTTCCATAGTTTGAAGAGTTTTATTTTCCTTTACATGATGAACATGAACAACATATTCTTGACCTGCTTTGATTAAATGATATTGATTCTTTGTCCTGTAGAAGATTGTTTTACGATCATACAAGTATGGACTGCCTAAGACCATTCCACATTCACTTACTGGCACTACATCACATGTTACCTCGTCCACATACTTAGATGAAATTGCAAATTTTAATGTGCACTGCTTTGTTATGTGAAATTGATTATTGTTGCTTATCCATTTAAGTGTGTAAGGATTATGATGTATCTGTGTTTTTAATCCCAATTGCTTAACCAATTCCTCTGAAATTAAGTTTGATTGAGATCACTATCTATCAATGTGTCGACCTTAGTGTGCCTCATGATAACCCTGATGTGAAACAAGTCACTTATACAATCAAATCCTTCACCAATTTTACTTGTCATACCAACCAATGAGACTTTAGATTCATCACATGAATCCGATCCCAAGTATGTGGGTCATGTTGTTGTTGCAACTGTTTGCCTCCCTTTCTTTTCCTTGAACCACTTTGGTCTCTTCTCGGGATGCAATTGCCAACAACGGTCCTCATCATGCCCCTCTTTCTTGCAATGCTTGCAAGAGGGTTTATCTTCCTTTCTTGTCAATGCATTTTCCTTCTTGCCATGCCACTTCCTTTTGTCCGCTTTCCTTGAAGACGATTCCCCTGTTACATTAGCCCCTGTTTTCCCTGCTTCAATGCATGTCACTTGAACAAAAATCTCGTAAAGGAATATCTAACATCAATGCCATTTTACGAAAGCCATCTGTGTATTCTTGCATTGTTTGTCCTTTTCTTAGTTTTAAAGCTTACCATTCAATTAACGCTTTCTCTTTATAACCCAAGGGATATAATTGTTTTCTAAGTGCAGAAATAAAACTTTACCATGATGGAAATACATTACCCACTTGTTGCGTGCCATTTTGCAACTTGCTTTGCCACCGGATGAGTGTTGTGCCTGCAAGTCTAAGGGATGCCAACTTGATCTAAGTTGCCTCATCCTTGATTTGTTGCACACTGCAATAAACCTCCATCTGTTTGACCCAATTGTCAAGTCTCTCTACATTAACTTCACCATCATACATCGGTAATTTGAATTTAACATCAAGTTTTAATAAAGGCATTTCATTCTTATGTTTATGGACATGTTTCTTTGCAGTGGATTTAGAACTTGAACTTGAAGAAGAAGGAGAAGAAGGAGGTGATGATGGAGGTGAAGGAGGAGTTTGAGGAGGATCATCTCCTTCTTCACCTTTTCCCTTTGAATATTCATCCAGATTCAGTCGCTTTCGTTCCAAGTAATCCTCATACAAAACCTTCATCATCTCTGACATGGCGAAGAAAGTTTTTCGAAACTCTTTCTCATCCTGAGAAAGTCCCTCTTCTGATGCCATCTTCTCATTGTGAGAAGTTCCATTTCTCAATCCAATCAATGGATTCTCTTCAACAATCTCACCTTCACCACGAAATAGCTTTTCCCTGGTTAACATGCAAAACTCAAATCCAAACGTCAACTAGCTCTCATACTACTTGATCTGAAAAGATCTTTTAAATGACAATGGTTGAGTTATTATGCAAGTGTTTATTAACCATTTAGGAAGCTTAAAGAAAGAGGAAGAATTATAGAACAAATATAGAACCCATATGAACATGTACAGATATGGAAATAAGCATAAAACAACAACAAACCATAACACCAATGTGATAACGGAGTTCAACAATCTCGCCTACGTCTCCGGGCCTTTGTCTCAGTGGGTGAGGCTTTCTTATTTCTGTTCAAATATTTAAAAGTACATCACAGCAGTTCCAAAAGGTTACAAAACTGATTTGGTCTTGTTCTACTAGATCTCTAGAACCCAACAAAAGAAACGACACTCAAATCAGATGACTGGAGCTCCCAGAAATGGCCCACAAAGGTGGCTCCTCAACAACTTCCTTGCATAAAAATGGCTTTGGCTTGGAAAATATTCAGCATA
>SNQJ01S0001231.1:94003-112412 GCA_010110895.2 Picea sitchensis
CCTTCTTCACCTTTTCCCTTTGAATATTCATCCAAATTCAGTCGCTTTCGTTCCAAGTAATCCTCATACAAAACCTTCATCATCTCTGACATGGCGAAGAAAGTTTTTCGAAACTCTTTCTCATCCTGAGAAAGTCCCTCTTCTGATGCCATCTTCTCATTGTGAGAAGTTCCATTTCTCAATCCAATCAATGGATTCTCTTCAACAATCTCACCTTCACCACGAAATAGCTTTTCCCTGGTTAACATGCAAAACTCAAATCCAAACGTCAACTAACTCTCATACTACTTGATCTGAAAAGATCTTTTAAATGACAATGGTTGAGTTATTATGCAAGTGTTTATTAACCATTTAGGAAGCTTAAAGAAAGAGGAAGAATTATAGAACAAATATAGAACCCATATGAACATGTACAGATATGGAAATAAGCATAAAACAACAACAAACCATAACACCAATGTGATAACGGAGTTCAACAATCTCGCCTTTGTCTCAGTGGGTGAGGCTTTCTTATTTCTGTTCAAATCTTTAAAAGTACATCACAACAGTTCCAAAAGGTTACAAAACTGATTTGGTCTTGTTCTACTAGATCTCTAGAACCCAACAAAAGAAACGACACTCAAATCAGATGACTGGAGCTCCCAGAAATGGCCCACAAAGGTGGCTCCTCAACAACTTCCTTGCATAAAAATGGCTTTGGCTTGGAAAATATTCAGCATAAACCTACTCTAAATGTCCTCCCATGGCCTCAAGAAGGCCTGGTTTATATAGATCTGAATTTGGTAACCATCTCCCAACTTCCCCCCAAGATCTGGCCTCAAAAAGGGCCTAATATCCCCCCAAAATGGATAAAATCCATCAAATCTGTTGATAAAATCATTAAAAAAACATTTTATATAGTTAAAAAAAACAAATTGGAGAAATAATAAGGATAAGCCCCCTAGGCCTGGGCGCGTGCCCCCTCTATAGGGTCATATGGAATCATGTGGCCAAGTGTTAACCCCCTAGGGGTTGCGCACTGGCCCCTCCTCCGTAATCTCCTGAATTTTATGTGCAACCAATGGGACCAAGGTCCAAAACCCGCGCTAACCAACCAACACACACCGAGTCACATGGAGTGTCAAATGGGCAGGCCCGAAACTGAGGGTTATCTCCAACCTATCTGCCCATTACAAACACCCATGCGAAGCAACATGGTAGGGTCATGTGATGGTGATAACACGACTAGGGTTGGATCCACATCCCCGCGCCCACATACAATATAACAACTACATCATGGTATGGTTATATGAAACAGTCGCGTGTGCCGAGGGTTGGGGCTAGGCCCCAGCCCTTTTCCGCCCGAACCACCTCTTGTTCAAACTTAAATATAATGTATGAGGATAGGGGTTAAGGACCATGGTGTGGGCGGGTTGGCTAGCTCAGTGGAGAGGTCTTGGGTTCGAAACCCACAAACTCCAAATAATTTTGCAAAGACTAACGAACAATGGGGTGCCATGTGGCATCCCACATCTGGGCCACATGGCACCATGCCATTTGTCGAAAACCTGTCACATGTCAACCACCCAATGGTCCACTTATCTTCTGAGTTGTTAACCTAGTCACTACCAACTGTACCTTCCACATAAGCAATATAAATGTGCCACGTGTGATGCAGTCCCCCTACCTCAACATGGTTATACGACCTCCTGGTCTCTGGATCGCTCTTTTCCCTGAGCTGAAATGTCTCTTCAGGCCCCTACTGGAACCCTTTGAACAAATCCACAGGTCCCTTTGTCCTCTGGCATAGGTCTTGAGAAAAACTGCGCGCGCGCCCCCTTTTCAGCGCTCTTCTCTGTTCTGAACCAACACACACCTTTCGTGTTTCGGGGTTTCGGGACTCCTGCTTGTGAGCTCTCCCATGCTCCTTGTCCTTCGAATCATCGAACCTCGAAATAGAGCCTAGCTCCCACTAGCTCCTACCTTCACTCCTAACCAACAAATATGATCGGGACTTTTTCGAAAAGGAAATTTTGGATTTTGCGACTTCGCGAATCCTGATGTAAGTTCCCTCGACTCTTCAACCTCCGAAACCCGAAATGTCCATGAAAGTTGACTTCTCCAATGTGACGAGTACACACCACAGGTTTCCCACTAGTTCCGATTGTCGGGACTTCGAGCGAATAGCCAACAACCGTTCCTCTTCCCTTATGATTCCCCGAACTCCGAAATTTCACCTTTGGCGAGGTCGACGGCTATGAGCCTCTCTCGATCTAACGGCTCCGACCTTTTTGGGATTTCACGTACTGGGAGTTTGAAACTCTCGACTCCAAAATCACTTGTCGCACCAATCCCCGAGTTTCGAAATAGACCTAATGGTTCATGTCTTTTCGAGATTTCGTGAACCGGGAGTTTGGAACTCTCGATTCCAAAATCACAACCTCCTCTACTTCCCGGACCCCGAAATGCCGAAATGGGCTCAACGACGATTTTCCCCTGACCAAATCTCGGTCCATATGACTGCTTCCTCCGTGACCACAGCCCTACTCCAAAGACACGTCGCGTTTCACGACTTTGAGGTTTTCAACATAAAGTGCCCCGGCTCCTTGTCATCGGAAATGCCGAAATGCCGAAATTCCACTCCAAAGGGGAATCAACGGCTCATGTTGCTTCTCATCCAACAACCACTACTCCTCCTAGGCTTTTGAACACTAAAATACGCTCAGTCTTAACTTCCTCACAGATCTACGAGATCTAACGGCCTACGGGATTTCACACTTCTCCATGAAGTGTCTCCACCGTCTGTTTCTTCTCTTCTGTGCGGCTTCCAGAGATTAAACTCTGTGCATCTTCACTCGATCCAACGGTTGTCGGATACCGATGCTAGATCTGACGGCCCAAATCTAATCTTCTATGCTCTCTCCTCCTGTTGTCTGGACGTGAAACTCAATGGTCCAGATCTCGTCTCTCCAGCTGATCTAACGGCAATTGTGCTCCCTCCTGAGCTTGACAACTTCCTCCCTCCCCTTGGGAGATTTTCTTAAGTTTCAAAGGCCTCGACCTTTGCTTCCTCTGCGAGCTCAATTCCTTTGGATATCGCCTGCGTTCTAGGAACACTATAGCCTATCCCTCCTGAGCTTTGTCGACTGTGAAACCTCAAAGGGTTTCTCGGCCTTATTCTCACTCTGTTGTTACTCGGTGCACTAAGGCACTATCCTTCCTGAGCTTTGTTTACCCGAGCCTCTAGGGGACTCTCCCTTCTATGTCCTCAAAGGGAAATCTAGTGTCCTCCTGACGACCTTCTGCTCAAGCCCTCCTGGTTGAGCTTAACAGAGTATTCAGTAACTCTGTGAGTGTCTCTCCTCCTGTGATACTTCTCTTCTCTCTGAACTCAAACAAGAGTTCCTCCTGTGAACACTTGCACCAACTCAATGCCCACCTGGCAGAGTTCTCTAGAATCCTCAGTGACTCTGTCTTCTCACCGAACTCGAAATAGAGTTCTCCTCAATGCATCATGTGCATTTGCTCAGTGCCCTCCTGGCAGAGCCTTTACAGAATTCTCAACAATTCTGCTTCTCCTCTTTGTGCTCTCCTCTGCACAGTTTCTCCTTCAAGGTGTTCAACAACCTTGAGGCTTCCTCCTTGAGTCAATGATTTTCTCTAGTGTGCCCTCTTGGCACGTCTTTGTCTTAAATTCCGCAGAATTCAGAAGTGCACTTCTGCACTGGTTTTTAGAGACCGCAATACTATGTCATGCACTCTTGCATGAAACCACAAAGAATCCAAACCTAAAATCAAAGAACTCTCAGATAGGAAAATCTATCTGTCTCTGCAGATGCACATCTAACATACATCTACACATAAAGACATTCATCCATGAACTCACAAACACGTGAACAACAACATGCAGGAAAAAATGCTATGATTGTATTAATATGAAATGCCTCTTTACAATGTGAGCTCGGACTGCAATAGAGTCACATCTTCCTCTCCTCTCTAACCTATTCTCTGGTTTTTTTCTCTCCCCCGAACTAAATCTAGATTCAAAAAAGATCTTTTTACAAAGAGGGGCTCCTCGAGCTCTTCCCTCCATCTCACCAACTCTCATTAAATTACATTCAATTACATTGAATGGTTGTCTAGTCCGAATCGGATCTAGATCTCAACCTTACAACCATTTAAGGCAACCTTTATCTAAAGCCTATGCACATGCATGGCTTTTGGCTCTACCAACCTTACAACATTTAATACAATTTTCAAAATTTGAAAAACGAGAGGGCTACGCCTCTCTCCTTCCATTGAATGTGCGCTTTGATGTGCTGGCTAGCTGGCGCGTAGCTGGGTTGGAGCGATGCTCCTGCATCATACTCCTCTGCTGTGAGATATTCATGAGCTCCTACTCATGAGGTTCCTAGCATGGCTGTCGAAATCCACATGGATCCCAAACAGTTCTCTGGAGCTGTCCATCTGCTCCACTGCTTCGCTGCTGCTGCTGCATATGTTGCCCTGCTGCTATGGCAGGTTCTCCTCAACTCAGCTCCTCCTTATTGGCAGTTTCCGCTGGTGACCTTGACATCAGCTTTCTAATCTTCTCAATCTCCTCGTCCAACTGCTCCCATGGATGTCTTTCCTTTTGCATCCTGTTCCACTGCACTTCTTCCCTGCAAATGGGTAGATCAACTAGATCTCCCATGCCATCTTCTTCCTCCGTGGTCTCAACTTGCCACCCTGCTGCAAAATTCATCTCGGTAGTCTTATCTTCTTGACTAACCTGTTGTTCAGTCACCTTCTCTGACAAACTTGCTTCTGCCATTTCCCCTTTCACTGGTTGAATTCCAGCTTCCTCCAACTGCTCCTTAGACTGGAATTCTCTTTCATCTTCTGATGCATGCCTTGACACTGCAGTTATCATCTGTTTAGCTCCCTGGCTGAAATTTTCGAGCAATTTCTTTGAATGCTCTTCTCTCGAAATATCCATGACTGTCTGCTCATGGCATTCATCGACTGGCTCTGGATGGTTTAACCAATCCTCCAACATTTCTAACTCCTTCTCCCATGGAGTGAGCATCTTAATTGTGTGCTCCTCTTCTTTTCCTTGGGCAGCTTCTGATATCTGCTCCTTCATCATGACAGTCTCTGATGGTCGTCATTCCTTTTTCGTACCTGCATCACAGACACAATTAAATTTAAAATCATTTGGCCCCATGGCCTCCTTCTCAGATTCTTGTTGCACTATACCCTCATGCACAACGCTTGTATTAGCCTCTACTAGACTATTTGGTAGGAATATTCAAATTCCCCCAATCATCAGAACGCTCTTCTGATCTTCCTTCTCTGTCATCTCCTCTTGCTGATATGAACTCACCCCTGAGCTCATGAGACTTTTAGACAGTCTCATCTGCTCTCCCTTGCCCACCTGGAAATATGGGATTTCCTCTCTGCCCTCCTAGCAGTCTATGAGATCCTCCAGCGATCTCATCTCATTTCCCTCCTGACAACTTGAATTTTCTGTTCTGCCCTCTTGGCAGTCTACGAGACCTTCACTTGATCTCTTTCTATTACCCACCTGGCAATTTGAAAGTCCACCTCTGCCCACTTGGCAGTCTATGAGATCTCTGCTCGATCTTTCCTCTTCATCATCACTGAGATTTCTCACAGCTTCTGGTTCACATGCATGAACCATCTCCTCTGTGGCCCTAAGGCTTTTCACATACCTCAGCCACCTCCTCAAAAGCCTTCGTTGTCTTTTGGCCAACAATTTCTTGACTGGCCACTTCACCTTTCTCTTCATGGGCCATTCATATACCCAATGTGTCTTTGCATCCTGTTGCATTCGCAATGCAAGCTACTCTATTCTTGCCCTCACCTTAGCGAGTTCCAGATCCATCTCTGGATTTTTCTTCTACTTGCGGTCTTCCCTGTGACCACACCCATGGCCTTCAGTAGCCATATTCCTATTCCTGTCTACGCTGCTAGCAAATTTTTTGCTGTCACTCTGCAACCATGAGTGCTTCCAGCCTTTCCTACAGTCCTCCTGACTGTCAATTGACTGCTGCGCACCTTGCAACAATCATCACAGAGATTCAACACTCTGTCTTCCTTTTCCTCTGGCTCCCTCTACCTGCAATATATAGACAAAATCAAGCTCTAATACCACAACTGACGCGTATCAGACTACTCCTTTTCCTCTATCTCCCTTTGCCTGAAATATATAGACAAAATCAGGCTCTGATACCACAATTGACGCGTATCAAACTACTCCTTTTCCTCTAGCTCCCTTTGCCTGAAATATACAGACAAAATCAGGCTCTGATGCCACAACTGATGTGTATCAGACTACTCCTTTTCCTCTAGCTCCCTTTGCCTGAAATATTCAGACAAAATCAGGCTCTGATACACACCTGCTTCTGATATCTGCTCCTTCATCATGACAGTCTCTGATGGTTGTCGTTCCTTTTTTGTACCTACATCATAGACACAGTTAACTTTAAAATCATTTGGCCCCATGGCCTCCTTCTCAGATTCTTGTTGCACTATACCCTCATGCACAATGCTTGTATTAGCCTCTATTGGACTATTTGGCAGGAATATTCGAATTCCCCCAATCATCAGAACGCTCTTCTGATCTTCCTTCTCTGTCAACTCCTCTTGCTGATATGAACTCACCCCTGAGCTCATGAGACTTTCAGACAGTCTCATCTGCTCTCCCTTGCCCACCTAGCAATATGGGATTTCCTCTCTGCCCTCTTGGCAGTCTATGAGATCCTCCAACGATCTCATCTCATTGCACTCCTGACAACCTGGATTTTCTAATCTGCCCTCCTGGCAGTCTACGAGACCTTCACTTGATCTCTTTCTATTGCCCACCTGGAAATTTGAAAGTCCACGTCTTCCCACTTGGCAGTCTATGAGATCTATGCTCGATCTCTCCTCTTCATCATCACTGAGATTTCTCCCAACTTCTGGTTCACAGGCATGAACCATCTCCTCTGTGGCCCTGAGGATTTTCACATACCTCAACCACCTCCTCAAAAGCCTTTGCTGTCTTCTGGCCAACAATTTCTCGACTAACCACTTCACCTTTCTCTTCATGGGCCATTCATATACCCAATGTGTCTTTGCATCCTAATGCATTCGCAATGCAAGATGCTCTATTCTTGCCCTCACCTCAGCGAGTTCCAGATCCATCTCTGGATTTTTCTTCTGCTTGCGGTCTTCCATGTGACCACACCCATGGCCTTCAATAGCCATCTTCCTGTTCCTGTCTGCCCTCCTAGCAAATTTGTTGTTGTCACTCTGCAACCGTGAGTGCTTCCAGCCTTTCCTACAGTCCTCTTGACTATCAATTGACTGTTGCACACCTTGCAACAATCATCACAGAGCTTCAACACTTTGTCTTCCTTTTCCTCTTGCTCCCTCTGCCTGCAATATACAGACAAAATCAAGCTCTGATACCACAACTGACGTGTATCCGACTACTCCTTTTCATTTATCTCCCTTTGCCTGAAATATACAGACAAAATCAGGCTCTGATACCACAACTGACGCATATCAGACTATTCCTTTTCCTCTAGCTCCCTTTGCCTGAAATATACAGACAAAATCAGGCTATGATACCACATGATGCAGTCCCCCTACCTCAGCAGGGTTCTGTGACCTCCCGGTCTCTGGATCGCTCTTTTCCCTGAGTCGAAATGGCTCTTCGGGCTCCTGCTGGAACCCTTTGAACGAATCCACAGGTCCCTTTGTCCTTTGGCATAGGTCTTGAAAAAATATGCGTGCGCGCCCCCTTTTCGGCGCTCTTCTCTGTTCTAAACCAACACACACCTTTCGCGTTTCGGGGTTTCGAGACTCCTACTTGCGAGATCTCCCAGGCTCCTTGTCCTTCGAATCGCCAAACCTCGAAATAGAACCTAGCTCCCACTAGCTCCTACCTTCACTCCTGACCAACAAATATGATCGGGAATTTTTCGAAAAGGAAATTTCGGATTTCGTGACTTCGCGAATCCTGATGTAAGTTCCCTCGACTCTTCAACCTCCGAAACCCGAAATGTCCACGAAGGTTGACTTCTCCAATGTGACAAGTACACGCCACAGGTTTCCCACTAGTTTCGGCTTTCGGGACTTCGAGCAAATAGCCAAAAGTCGTTCCTCTTCCCTTATGATTCCCCGAACTCCGAAATTTCGCCTTTGGCGAGGTTGATGGCTATGAGCCTCCCTCGATCTAACGACACCGACCTTTTCGGGATTTCGCGTACCGGGAGTTTGAAACTCTCGACTCCAAAATCACTTGTCACGCCAATCCCCGAATTTTGAAATAGACCTAACGGTTCCTATCTTTTCAAGATTTCATGAACTGGGAGTTTGAAACTCTTGATTCCAAAATCACAGCCTCCTCTACTTCCCGAACCCCGAAATGCCGAAATGTCAAAATGGGCTTAACGACGATTTTCCCCTGACCAAATCTCGGTCTATATGACTGCTTCCTATGTGACCACAACCCTACTCCAAAGACACGTCGCATTTCACGACTTCGGGGTTTTCAATTTAAAGTGCCCCAACTCCTTGTCATCGGAAATGTCGAAATGTCGAACCCTGAAATACCGAAATGCCGAAATTCCACTCCAAAGGGGAATCAACGGCTCCTGTTTCTTCTCATCCAATGACCACTACTCCTAAGATTTTGAACACTAAAAGATGCTCAGTCTTAACTTCCTCACAGATCTGTGAGATCTAACAGCCTATGGGATTTCGCACTTCTCCATGAAGCGTCTCCACCGTCTGTTTCTTCTCTTATGTGCGGCTTCCAGAGATTAAACTCCGTGTGTCTTCACTCGATCCAACGGTTTTCGAATACCGACGTTAGATCTGACGACCCAAATCTAATCTTCTGCGCTCTCTCCTCATGTTGTCTGGACGTGAAACTCGACGGTCCATATCTCGTCTCTCCAGCTGATCTAACAACAACTGTGCTCCCTCCTGAGCTTGAGAACTTCCTCCCTCCCCTTGGGAGATTTTTTGAAGTTTCAAAGGCCTCAACCTTTGCTTCCTCTGTGAGCTCAGTTCCTTTGGATATCGCCTGCATTCTAGGAACACTATCCCTCCTGAGCTTTGTCGACTGTGAAACCTCAAAGGGTTTCTCAACCTTCTTCTCACTCTGTTGTTACTCGATGCGCTAAGGCACTATCCTTCTTGAGTTTTGTTTACCCGAGCCTCTAGGGGACTCGCCCTTCTGTGTCCTCAAAGGTAAACCTAGTGTCCTCCTGACGACCTTCTGCTCAAGCCCTCCTTGTTGAGCTTAACAAAGTATTCAATAACTCTGTGAGTGTCTCTCCTCCTGTGACACTTCTCTTCTCTCTGAACTCAAACAAGAGTTCCTCCTGTGCACACTTGCACCAACTCAATGCCCACCTGGCAGAGTTCTCCAGAATCCTCAATGACTCTATCTTCTCACCAAACTCGAAATAGAGTTCTCCTCAATGCATCCTATGCATTTTCTCAATGCCCTCCTGGCAGAGCCTTTACAGAATTCTCAACAATTCTGCTTCTCCTCTTTGTGCTCTCCTCTGCACAGTTTCTCCTTCAAGGTGTTCAACAACCTTGAGGCTTCCTCCTCGAGTCAATGATTTCCTCTGGTGCGGCCTCTTGGCACGTCTTTGTCTGAAATTCCGCAGAATTCAGAAGTGCACTCCGGAACTGGTTTTCAGAGACTGCAGTACTCTATCATACACTCTTGCATGAAACCACAAAGAATCCAAACCTGAAATCAAAGAAATCTCAGATAGGAAAATCTATCTATCCCTGCAGATGCACATCTGACATACATCTACAACATATCATCAACACATAAAGACATTCATCCATGAACTCACAAACACGTGAACAACAACATGCAGGAAAAACTGTTATGATTGTATTAATATGAAATGTCTCTTTACAATATGAGCTCAGACTGCAACAGAGTCATGGCTTCCTCTCCTCTCTAACCTATTCTCTGTTTTTTTTCTCTCCCTCGAACTAAATCTAGATTAAAAAAAGATCTTTTTACAAAGAGGGGCTCCTCGAGCTCTTCCCTCCATCTCACCAACTCTCATTAAATTACATTCAATTACATTGAATGGTTGTCTAGTCTGAATCAGATCTAGATCTCAACCTTACAACCATTTAAGGCAAACTTTATCTAAAGCCTGCGCACATGCATGGATTTTGGCTCTACCAGCCTCACAACATTTAATACAATTTTCAAAATTTGAAAAACGAGAAGGCTGCGCCTCTCTCCTTCCATTGAATGTGCGCTTTGATGTGCTGGCTAGATGGCGCGTAGCTGGGTTGGAGTGATGCTCCTGCATCAACATGTCACCCTTACAGTAGTGACACATGTCACTCCCATATTTTTCCACTTGTCTATCCATGTTAGCGTCCGTACGCCCAATCAGCCTGCAACGTGTTAGTCCGTACGCTCAGTCAGCTTGCCACGTGTCACCTTCTAATGCTGCCACATCAACACCCAGTGTGCATGCCACGTCATCTATACAGACCCTGCCACATCATCTCCAACTGTGCCTGGCATGTCAATTGTATGGACGTACGACCTGTACAATCAGCTGCCACGTGGCACTGTATGAACTGTACAATCATCATTTTTTTTGCTTGTTTGGCAAAATGAACAGATCGTCATATCAGGAGCATACGATGTCCATTTGAGCCCATTCAAGTTGTGTTGGGTTCTTATCGACAAGTCCTACACACACGTCCATTTTGAAGCCATTCTGAGAACTTTTATTTTTAGGCCTTTTTGAGCCCCATCAAGCTCCTGGATCCAATTATGGATCATGGAGTTTGGTCTCATCATCCTGAATATCATGAAGGGAGAAGTAGTGTTCCATTTGGGAGACCCATCCAACTGGGTCATATCCAACCAATGTATGCATCTCCACTTTTGGAAACTTATTTGAGGAGTTGGGAGAACCCCAAGGGGAGTGGGAATTGTGATTATTCTCATAATGAGAGGAATGAGGGGATTCAAAGTGGTACTATGTTTCTTACCCTTGTCAAGAAATCTAAGGTGTTGGGAAATGACATGCAGGTGGTTCTTTATGTCAACCATGTATTGAAAGCATTGGTTGAGATGGTCAAGATCCCCCATGGTCTGTTTGAGCACATAGACATCTTCATATAGTTGGATGACCTTAGTGTCCCACTCGTCCCCAGTGTGAGAGCAGGTGGCAGGACCCATTGTGGAGGTTTAGGGAGAGTGCTACCACAATGATTAGCATGAGATACAAAGTTTGATGGGCTAGGTGCCAAATAAGGGTGTTGGGAAGGAGACCGAGTCCACAAAAAAGCGTAAAAATGATAATTATTACTATGAGCAGGGTGAAAAGAGGAACCCAGTGGGATAGGTCGCAAACAAAGGGGTAAGGGAATCGGGTCCACAAAAAGGCTTAAAAATGATAGGTAACACCGTGATTAGGGAGAAAAGAGGAAGCTAATGGGATAGGTCTCAAATAGGGATGTTGTACAGCCCCATACTTTTTTTTATTATTTACTCCTGTAGAGTTATACTTCGATCTGAATAATTCAGCAGTGTCAGAATATCCAAATTCTTAACAGGAAGAAAGATGTAGGAATTTCGCAACCAGAATGGAAGACGCTAGGTTGCGTTGCAATAGATCTTGTTTGTGCTATTTTTGTGTTGTTATTTTCTTGTTCTATGTATTTCCCAAGGGTTACAGTTTGTTTTAGGGTACCTACATATAAGGGTTTTCCCTGTGCTATAGCTCTTTGATATACGTGCGGGGTCGAAAGTAGTACTCGACCCAATATCTCATGACACCAATTAAGGAGGCTCGACCATACCCTTATCTGTACTACCCAATTACCCAGGTACTAGAGAGTATCTTCCCGAGTGTTGTTCTCGGTGACACTATAGCAGTCAGGAGGCCAATCGATTGAGCTAGGCGGGTTCCAGGATGTCTAGGGCAAGTCTGTGCACATGAATTGTCTAATGCACTATTACTCGAAGGGGTACCAACATGGGTTACAAGGGTGGCCAAAAGATGTGCGCTTAAGTACCACATGTATTTCCTGCGTGTATGCTTCCCCAAACGTGGATTTGTGCGTTGAATGACAGGTGTTTGTGGTTTATCGACATTGAAACACGTCGCTAGCTTGGAAAAAATTTCACCCACACTTCATGCTTAGGAAAGTGCTCTGATACCACTTGTGATATACTTGGAACAGTTAACAGAACAAACAAATATACTGCGCAAGTAACAAGAACATCAAATATAGAGCAAAAATAAAATATTGATATCACAAAAAACTTAGTTCACTTACCTCTTTGAGGGGGGAAACTTCAAATGAGCAGAGCTCTCTTACAATAATCCTCAACAATTTACAATGGAGAGATGCATTCTTTAAATACAATTCAAAACCAAAAATACCATGGAACAATACCATGGGCCAATACCATGTGTTATACATAACTAATTATAACATTCCACTAACCAACCTCCTAACTACTTGTGGTCCCAATGATAATGAGGGTTGACCACTTATTACAATGACAACTAACTAATGACTAACTACGAGGGGTTAGGGACAGATCCTAACATGATGGCAACAACATAACATTAATTCCTTACCCAACTATCCTTTTTCCCTTTTCTCGTTGCTCTATTCTTTCATGCATTCCTCTCATCTTTTCTTCAATTTCCTCTAACCTTTGGGAATGGTTTTCCTTAGTAATATCCATATGCATTTTCTTATTTGTTTAAATCTTCTACTTCAAAGTTCAACCTCGATATTTTCCTTTAGCAAGCCTGCATTTCCATCTCACACATTCTTTCCTTGTCCCTTCTCCATCTTTCCCTTTTCCTCACATATAAGGAGAGACAATCATAAACCTCCGATGTTTGCCCTCACACAAGGCCTGAATCCTCTTCATAAATTTTCATTTTCATAAAGGGAACATTTTTGGAATGAGCATGGGAATTATTCATTTCCATGGGGCCTATCTAATTCAACCAATGAGCTCCCAAAGCCCAAAAGCAAGGATGGTTTAGGAATTTCCCAAACACGATCAACATCACACCCATCAAACATAGAAGCAATACCAATCCAAACCATAACAACCAAATACCAATGATATGTGAATATATCCCACATATTGTTTCTCATCCCATCAAGGAAGAGTTCATAACTATGCATTCAATTGGAGTGATGCAAGGAAGTATTGAGTATGCATGGGAGTTAAAGAGCTCCATCTCCATTGCCATTTGTCATCACCACTTGTCTTGAAGGATTAAATTCATAATTAATTCCAAAGGGATTAAATTAATTTATTGGAGGTGGCATATTTCCAAGGCCCCTCCATTTTTCCTCAATAAACCAATGTTTAATGTCGTTGCTTCATTAATTTCATTATCAACTAAGGCATTAAACTTTCTAAGGAACCAATGATAGTGTATAGAATCAAATCTTTATGCTAATATTTGAGTTCTAAGAGAAAGTCTTCTTAGAAGAGCATCTTTTGGACTTGTTTTGTGATACATGTGTTAAATTACTATTGTGGAATCCCTTATGACGATGATTTGTTTGAACCCCAACTCTTTTAGAATCAACGGATCGTGATAGAGAGATAGGATCTCAACGTAATTATTGTTTGCCTCACAAAAACCCTTAGCATAGGTAATTTAAGGATCATGAATGATCCCCCTACACCTACCAGCCTCGAACATAATAGGAAAATTAGTGAAAGTTATTAGGTGGCTTTTATAAGTTTTCATCCATGGATACTACTATTAAGTAAAGAGGTTACATAAACTAGCACAAAGCTAGGTTGTCATTTTGAGAAGAGAATTATTATCGTAGTAATGTGAACCATTCATTTGAGGTTAAAGTGGCATATATCCATATTAACTCGAGATTTATCAAGCACCGAGAGCGATCAACTATGTTTAGTGATTTTTTTTTTTGTTTTTTTGCACTTCCATAGATTTGATCTCTCTAGAAGATTGATAGGACCAAGTTTAATATAGATCTATGTTGGTACCACAACAATGTTGCTCCTCTCAATACTCCCTTCAATATGACCCATTTCTTTGTTAGATTCACTTAAAATATAGTTAACAACTTGATGAGAATTGTGATCTCAAAATGAGAACTATAGTTCTTAAAACCCATAATTTTTTTGTCCAAAACAACTTGAGATTCAATCTTTAATCAATGCTTGAATGACAATTCATGAATCTCCAATTACGATTATAAGATTTGTCAAGCTACAACTAATTTCAGACATGGAAAGAGAGAAACCTTCTACATGATTCTTTGTATTGATTCCAAAAGTCCAAGAATATTACACTTCCATTTTCTCTCAACATCTTTGAATGATCCCCATACCTACCCCTCTAAATTAAAAATATCTTCCCTCAAGATCTTGAATGATCCCCACACCTACACTGTAAATTAAAAATATGTTCGTTGTCAATGTCACCATAAATATGAGCATGAATATGAATATTGCATAATTCCAATTTTCAATTTCGAATTTTCATCATTTAACATGCAGACCATTACAGCGAATTATTGAATTTCACAAACTTTGAAAAAATGCGAACATGGCGATGTAGATGGGAAACCTGCCACGTAACAATATTATCGGAATCTCTTATAAATCGATCGCCAAAAAAATATTCCCTCTAGTTGGTCTTTGACAAAACATACCATTCAAATTTTACATCTTTCAAGGTGTTGGGTCTAAGTCTGAACATTGAAGAATCATCGCTTTGAAATTGTTCAAAAATAGTACAACTAACATCAAGCATGCAAGCAAAGTGGCATGGTCTTGGGAATGCAAAGTGTCGTCGTGTTTGGTGTCTGTCGATGGACAGCGCACCAAAGTGCTTTCGTCTCTGACCTGCTCCATAAAACTCTAACCCTAATCTCTTTGTACTCTCTGCCATCGCCATTGCACTACACTCTTTGCATTTTCAATATGCCAACGCTTTCACTGCGGGCATCCGCTTCATAACTCCATGGCTCCATAACGGTTTGAACCTGGGACTATCGAGATCCAGGTAAAATGCTTTTATTTTTTTATTAGGGTTTTTATTTCTAAAACAATTTGGGATTTTCTTGTTCTTGTTTTTCTTTACTCCATGGCTTCACGACGGTTTGAACCTGGGACTATCGAGATCCAGTTAGAATGCTTTTATTTTTTATTACGGTTTTTATTTCTAAAACAAATTGGGGTTTTTTTTGTTTTTCTTTTTCTTTTAACAAAGAATTATTATTTCTGTACAGTTGGTGGGGGCAAAAATGTTGAAAAACGGTGCTGTACAGGGCTGTCTGGACTATCTGTATGGAATGGGTAGAATTGGAAAGAAAGATAAGACTGCAAGGAACCGGTATGTATGTATGTCTGCTTATCACACGAATGATTTTTGAAATAAGCCAATAATGGTAGACATAATTTTATTTATTTTAGCAGTGTTTGGAAAAAAATATGAGCTATGTGAACTTTTTGGTCCAAGCAACAGGCTGTTACAACCTGTATAATGCTACTAAATAAGACAATTGCAGTGATTTCCTTACCTTTCAACGGGAGGGGAGGGCATCCATATCCAGTTTCTAGGTTTTTCTGTTTTTTTAGAAAAAGTTAAGCACCTTTTGAAATTGTATTTACAACAAGAAAATAGTTGTTTTGAAATTGTATTTACAACAAGAAAACAGTTGTTCTTTCAAAATTGCAGGAGTGTCATCTACAGTTATGTTGTCTGGTCATGGTAACATGATTGTGGTATAAATCGGCCATTGCATGTCACAGATTTCATTAATACCCCATATTGGAGACTGTATTCCAAATCAGCCATAAGCCCCCTAACGACTGCTGCCAGAATCTGAGCTTTTAGAGCATTGTATTCTCTTAAGCCCTTGAAACCGTCTTAGTGATCAATATGCCCCATATTTATTGTTCGATCTAATGACCGGTTTTGATCTCTCAATGACTCAGAATTCTCTCGTTTGTTGTTACTGTTGCATCATCTTCTTTTAGAACGCTTAAAAGATAAATTACTATAATGCACCATATCGTTTTTTTTGGCCCAGTTGCCCAAAGTCTATACTGCACCATATCGTTTTTTTTGGCCCAGTTGCCCAAAGTCTATTCCCATTTGCTTACAAGTGTTGCACGTTCTGTTTTAGGTCATTTGGAAGCAAACCGTTTTCGGTCATTTGGAAGCAAACCTTATGAAAATGGAAATGTAAGAGTGGTAGATGCCCTGCGTTCAGATACATTAATCATGTCCCTCCAAAATGAGGATATGCATCTCCTCATTCAGGAGGAGGTTCAATGGTTCGACTCTAATGTGCTTTCTGATCCAAGAGTGAGAATAGCTCGCTCTAATTAAATAATTGAGAGTGTTTTTATTATTATAATACGAGTGAGCTCAACTCCTTCAAAGTTAAGGAATTTGGAAACTATAAAATATCCAATTTAAATAAAATGGAAAAAGAAGCATACATTGAAAAGTTCATCCAAATTTTAATATGCCCATTAGTTTTTCATTGCTATAAACTTATGAAAAGTTGTGAGATCGAAGAATGTAAGTTGTGAGATGGAAGAAAGTAGGAATTCTTTAGCACAAACCCTGAAACTTGAAATAAAACAATTTAAATAAAATGGAAAAAGAAGCATATATTGAAAAGTTGATCCAAATTTAGTTTAATATGCCCATTAGTTTTTCATTGCTATAAACCTATGAACAGTTGTGAGATCGAAGAAAATAGGAATTCCTTAGCATAAGCCCTGAAACTTTGAAGAAAATACAAATATCTTCATAGTACAAGCCATGAAACAAATATTTTCATAGGAATTCCTAAGCCCTGAAACTTTGAAGAAAATACAAATATCTTCATAGGGCACTTCATAGGAATTCCTTAGCACAAGCCATGAAACAAATATCTTCATAGGAATTCCTTAGCACAAGCCCTGAAACTTTGAAGAAAATACAAATATCTTCATAGGGCACAAATATCTTCATAGTACAAGTCCTGAAACTTAGAAGAAAATACAAATATCTTCATAGGGCACAAATATATTCAAAGTACAAGCCCTGAAACTTCGTTAGAGCGGCCAAATATGTTTACTAATCCAAACTTAGAAGAAAATACAAATATCTTCATAGGGCACAAATATCTTCATAGTACAAGCCCTGAAACTTCGTTACAGGGGCCAAATATGTTTACTAATCCGGCTATCGTGAAAATGGCGATAAACTTCAAGCCAAATATGTTTACTAATCCAGCTATCGTGAACTATTCTGCAATACATGTTGCTACTTCAGTAACCCAACTAACCCAATGTCACAACTAGATTAATAAATTTCAAAAATATGTTTACCAATCCAAACTTAGAAGAAAATACAAATATCTTCATAGTACAAGCCTCGAAACTTCGTTACATGGGCCAAATATGTTTACTAATCCGGCTATCGTGGACTATTCTGCAATACACGTTGCTACGCAATACACGTTGCTACTTCAGTGACCCAACTAACCCAATGTCACAACTAGATTAATAAATTAATAAATTTCAAAAAAGCATAGCTAGATGAATATATTTAAAAAAAAACCTTATCTACATCTAAATAAATTTCAAAAAAACATAGCTAGATGAATATATTTTAAAAAACCATTATCTACATCTAGATTTTGGACATACCTCTTAATGGCACAAATAATTGAAATAAAACCCTTCTCTACATCTAGATTTTGGACATACCTCTTAATGGCACAAATAATTGAAATAAAATCCTTATCTACATCTAGATTTTGGACATACCTCTTAATGGCACAAATAATTGAAATGGGAACTCATGGAAATTTGCTACATACTTCCTATATATCTTTTTTCTATATGAGGGTGAGGGTGGGGGTGGGGGGTTTAATAGGGAAAACATAAGGGTGGGGGTGGAAGGTTTAATAGGGAAAACATAATATAATATTATGTTTTTCCTATTAAACCCCCCACCCTTATATATGAGGGCCTACCTGCTCTCATTTTAGGATCTGCTACTCACCGGCTGTTAGTTATTCACCTGCTGATAGTTAACGACCTGCGGGTGATGCACCCTGACATGCATCGTTGGCAAGTCTCCTCGCATGTTGGCAAAGGAAGTTGGCTTTAACTCCCCCCCGCTCGTGTAGATCAGGGTTTAGTAAGCTAAATAGTTGTGAGACATTCTTGTGTCTACATTCATTCCATCGTCGGGACTTGAATGCGGATATGGGGAAGGTAGCAATCTAGCGTTTCATAAACTAGCACCGGTTACCTACTTCTATGAAGTACTTTGGGCAGCACGAAAGTGATAAGGAAAATCCCTGAATCCACTAAACTAAATGGCTTGGCACAAAGCAGGGTTTTGTG
>SNQJ01S0001231.1:117786-154148 GCA_010110895.2 Picea sitchensis
ACGGTTTTCTAAATTGGTATCAGAGCAGGCTCGACCCCCCTCACTCTCTCACGAGAGGGGCTGTGATCATGTGCAATATTAATCCTTTGCACATAGGTTAAGTATAGGAGAGGGAATTGATTTGTTTGGTGAGAGTAGATATTGCTGCATAAGTTTTCCAACTATCCGATCCCTATTTATGTGTGTGTGGTTGAGAGATTTCCTAATAAGTTTGTTATTTATGTGTGTGGTTGAGAGATTTCATCATAAGTTTCTTATGTTATTGAGGGAAAACTTCTTGTATAAATATCCGGTTGATTGAATAATAAAAATATATAGTTTTGTGTGTGCAATACGGTTTTCTAAATTGGTATCAGAGCAGGCTCGACCCCCCTCACTCTCTCACGAGAGGGGCTGTGATCATGTGCAATATTAATCCTTTGCACATAGGTTAAGTATAGGAGAGGGAATTGATTTGTTTGGTGAGAGTAGATATTACTGCATACCACTTTTTTTTAGAATTTTGTGCCAACATATCATTATAGTGCTTGAGATTCAGTGTATTGATTCTTTGTGGGTAGTGAAAAATCTCAAGCTCTCATTACTCGAATCATGAATTATAGGAGGCTATTAGTAGTTTTACTAATACTTATGGTAGCCAATCCTTGCTCTTTTTATAGTGTGGGATTGAGTAAGGATGTGTGGCCATTGACAAATCCAAGAAAGAATATGATGAATGGATCTCATGGCATTTGCAGAGAAGCAACAAACAACTCAGTTTTCTTAATAAGTGGGATGAGATTAATCAATCTCGTAATAATGTATCGAGCACACAACGTGAGCGGAAGGTTAGGCAAGTTGAGGAGAATAAGAGGGTGATTACAGTATGCCAAGACGGGAAAGGTGATTTCCTAACCATCAAAGATGTTGTACGTAGTGTTAGAACACTTTAGAAAATTTCAAATAAAAAGTAAACTTTGAAGTCTTTTTGTTTTTTTTTTTAATCTTTTAAAAATAAATTATGAAAAACTTAGGAATATCATTCTTTTTCGAATAAAAGATATAATCCTTATATCTTGACAAGGCGCATCCATTACTATCCATTAAAAAGTTTTAGTCATCCGGATCGACGGTTCTCGCAAATTCGGAGTTCTAAAGTTGCGTGAGTTTTAAACAAAAGGAAACTACAAAGTCACTTCGGGACTTCGCGATTTGGGAGTTTCAAACTCAAGTTGTTTAAAGATCTAAAAACCTCGAAGTTGCGAAGCTCCAGAGTCTTGGAGACATGTTCCTGCGAAAGTATTTTAAATAGATCTACTGATGAGTCATAGGCCACCTACCAATCTTTATTTGTGCTGACATGTGGCACTCATTTTGGGCACTTTAGTCACATCATTCGTAGGATTTTAGGTGACACGTGTCACTCACTTTTTATGATACATCATCAAAAGTGACATCATCATTGCCACATCGCTCCAAGAGATTTTCCTTAGGGAGATAAATCAAGAACAAATTCATCTAAGCATCAAAGACCCGAAGCACCCAAATGATCATGATAAATAAAACACTAAATATTAATGAACTAAACAGGTTTAAGTAGCTTTGATTAACTATAAGTAATTACTTTGTGAATTCGGCCTTCGGGAGATATCTATTATTTTGCATTCAAAACTCCCGAACGTCAAACTGTCGAAGTACTCACCGCACATACAAGCTCACGAACTCCCGGAGCTCTGGAGTTCCGGAGTCCCAAAGTACTTAAAATTAAAAAGTGACCTTAAACCATGATCAATTAAAACGAAAAAGTAATTAAGGGTTGATTAACTGCTCCATGAATTCGGCCTTAGAGAGATATCCGTTATTTTTCATTCAAAACTCCTGAATTCTAAATTGTTGAAGTACTTTATCTTAATTATTAATAATATGTCCAAGTGGCTAGGGTAAAAGATTTGGAAAATGTTGTGATCGCCAGGTAATAAATTTAATAGATGATTACTCTGTCAATAGATTAATGCGAGGATATCTAGACATTAATATTTATGTAAATAAAGACATTTCAAACTTCAAAGTATTTTGCCATTAGCATCCGAAATTTTTGCATTCAACATTTTGAGCTCACAGGTTTTGCTTCTCACAGGAGGGTTAACATCAACTTTTGAAAATCATGGCGCCATGCAAAGCAGGAAATAAACAAGATTCATTGACTGAGGAATCAAACCCAAATGCAAATATACTTTCAGATACTACTGCTCGATTGACAAACATCATCAAATGTTGGAACATTAATGGAACTACATGTACAATTTAAGGATCAGAAAAAACCAAGTACATCTACAAGCAAATAGAGGGCAAGTGAAGTGCCAGCAAGTAAAAGAAATCTCAACAAATCCAAAAATATCGTCATTGTATTTTTTAGTTTTGATTTATTCTATTTTGAGAACGAAGAATGTGGAATATCTAACTACTTTTGGTTAAGACATTTTTGTATAAATAAACAAATCAAAGATCTATTCCTGGATTCTTCTTCTGGCCAAATGTAAAAGAGAACTTTCTGAATACCAAATAGAAAGAGAAGACATAGATTCTACGTCTTATTTTCTTGAGTTATGTGCTTTCTGTGTATCACCATTTCATAATCTTATTTTCTTCATTCCATGGTTCTTGAAGATTGAAATACCACAATTTAGTAACACATCTACTGTGGTCCATATATTGGATATTTGTTCAGTTACAGTTTTGTTGACGGGCATATGTGAACCTTTGTCACTGGAAGGGAAAGTCTGGTTCGAGATTGTCAAGTTAACCTAAGTCGTTTGAAATGATGGACCTTTACGGGTTTTATGGATCTGTTAGTTGATAAAGGGATCTAATCTAAACTAAAAAAATAAGATAACTAACTATTTAATCTAAACTAAAATAAATAAATAAGATAACTAACTATTTATTAATGAAGATCTACTATATACATTCCCTATCTCACAATTCCTATCCACAAAATATACAAATAAACAAGTGCAAGATTTTTTACAAGATTAAAAAGTGCAAGATTTTTTACAAGAAATCTTGGAAACTGAGGTTATACAAAAGAACCAAATCTTCTACAAAATATAAGTAGATCTATAACATATTACCAATCTAATTTTAACCTTAAAACTAAAAGACAAAAAGAGTGAATGTAAATGATAATGTTGTAGCTCAAATAAACAAAGTATTTAAACTTAATGTTAAAATCTACATTCACAAAAAAAAAATATAAACCAAAACAAAAAAAGAAAGAAAGATCACTAACCTAGTAACCTGCGAGTATGTAACTTTGGGTTGTGCCTTTCTGTGTAAATAAGAACTTTGGGTTGTGCCTTTCTGTGTAAATAAGCTCCTGGAACTTGTTTGTCAAGAGAAATCTATAACAAAAGGTTGTGTAATTCTAAGATCGTGAAAGTGTCGGAAGAAGAAAAATCTATAACAGAAGGTTGTGTAATTCTAAGATCATGAAAGTGTCGGAAGAATTGACAGTTCATTTATAATGTAGAAAGAACAACTTCAAATCATGATACTTTGTGAAGATATGATAGACTAATCAACAATAAGAAAATAATTTCAATTGAACAATTATATCTTTACAAATTCGAATCACATGTAAGTATTTAAACTTAATGTTAAAATCTACATTCACAAAAAAAAAAAAAATATAAACCAAAACAAAAAAAGAAAGAAAGATCACTAACCTAGTAACCTGCGAGTATGTAACTTTGGGTTGTGCCTTTCTATGTAAATAAGCTAAGCTCCTGGAACTTGTTTGTCAAGAAAAATCTATAACAGAAGGTTGTGTAATTCTAAGATCGTGAAAGTGTCGGAAAAAGAAAAATCTATAACAGAAGGTTGTGTAATTCTAAGATCGTGAAAGTGTCGGAAGAATTGACAGTTCATTTATAATGTAGAAAGAACAACTTCAAATCATGATCCTTTGTGAAGATATGATAGACTAATCAACAATAAGAAAATAAATAATTTCAATGGAACAATTATATCTTTACAAATTCGAATCACATGTATAAACTCAATATGATTCAAGATTTGTATCAAAATGATACAATCACAAGGACCAAGATAATTTGGGATAATGGACTATTAAAGGTTGACAAAATTAATACATAAATGACAATTCATTTATAATGTAGAAAGAACAACTTCAAATCATGATCCTTGTGAAGATATGATAGACTAATCGACAATAAGAAAATAATTTCTATTGAACAATTATATCTTTACAAATTCAAATCACATGTATAAACTCAATATAATTCATAATTTTACATATAATTCATAATTTTACAATCACAAGGACCAAGATAATTTGGGATAATGGACTATTAAAGGTTGACAAAATTAATACATAAATGACAATTCATTTATAATGTAGAAAGAACAACTTCAAATCATGATCCTTTGTGAAGATATGATAGACAATAAGAAAATAATTTCTATTGAACAATTATATCTTTACAAATTCAAATCACATGTATAAACTCAATATAATTCATAATTTTACAATCACAAGGACCAAGATAATTTGGGATAATGGACTATTAAAGGTTGACAAAATTAATACATAAATGACAATTCATTTATAATGTAGAAAGAACAACTTCAAATCATGATCCTTTGTGAAGATATGATAGACTAATCGACAATAAGAAAATAATTTCTATTGAACAATTATATCTTTACAAATTCAAATCACATGTATAAACTCAATATAATTCATAATTTTACAATCACAAGGACCAAGATAATTTGGGATAATGGACTATTGAAAATAATTTCTATTGAACAATTATATCTTTACAAATTCAAATCACATGTATAAACTCAATATAATTCATAATTTTACAATCACAAGGACCAAGATAATTTGGGATAATGGACTATTAAAGGTTGACAAAATTAATACATATATGACAATTCATTTATAATGTAGAAAGACCAACTTCAAATCATGATCCTTTGTGAAGATATGATAGACTAATCATAGACTAATCGACAATAAGAAAATAATTTCTATTGAACAATTATATCTTTACAAATTCGAATCACATGTATAAACTCAATATAATTCATAATTTCTATTGAACAATTATATCTTAACAAATTTAAATCACATGTATAAACTCAATATAATTTAAGATTTGTATCAAAATGATACAATCACAAGGACCAATATAACTTGGGATAATGGACTATTAAAATATTTGTATCAAAATGATACAATCACGAGGACCAAGATAACTTGGGATAATGGAATATTAAAGGTTAACAAAATTAATACATAAATGATAGCAATTAACAATGTATTGACAAAAACACTAAAGCTAATTTTAAATCAATCCATGATAAATTATTTGAAGAATATGAACCATAATTAAAGATATTATAATGAAAACTAAACCTTATGCATTAAGTAAGGTATAATTCCATATTCTTCAAAAAATAATCAATGGTCCATTTCCTAGAATTTTCACCATGATCAATTAAGCCAATTAATGATAGCAATTAACAATGTATTGACAAAAACACTAAAGCTAATTTTAAATCAATCCATGATCAATTACTTGAAGAATATGAACCATAATTAAAGATATTATAATGAAAACTAAACCTTAAGCCTTAAGTAAGGTATAATTCCATATTCTTCAAAAAATAATCAATGGTCCATTTCCCAGAATTTTCACCTTGTCTGGTTTCAAAATGACATAATTTTCACCATGTCTGGTTTCAAAATAGAAAATAAAATAGAAAATAGAGGTAGATCTTTTTAAAAATAGAGTAGTTTAGAAATCAAATCCTAATCTAAGTTATAATAACAATATTTATAACAACTTATCCTTAAGTAAGGTATAATTCCATATTCTTCAAAAAATAATCAATGGTCCATTTCCCAGAATTTTCACCATGTTTGGTTTCAAAATGACATAATTTTCACCATGGCTGGTTTAAAAATAGAAAATAGAGGTAGATCTTTTTAAAAATTAGAGTAGTTTAGAAATCAAATCTATTTATAACAACTTATACAAAGTTTGTTATAATAATAAAAAATAAATCATCAAAAAAGAAAACTAGAAAATCCAAGATCTTCACTGGCTAAGCAATGCATATAACATCCATTGGTATGTTTGGAGACTTGAAAATAAAAATTAAAGAAAATTAGAAATTTCATTAACTAAATTAAAAATGCATATAACATCCATCAGTGTATTTGGAGACTTGAAGATAAAAATTAAATAAAATTAGAGATCTCATTAACTAAATTAAGTCTGTTTGGAGACTTGAAGATAAAAATTAAATAAAATTAGAAATCTCATTAACTAAATTAAGACTGACTACATAATCTTTGATCCTGTAGCGAGTCTACAAAACAATAAAAACAAATCATGCTAAATAAAACAAACTCAACAGAAATGAAACTAAAAATTTTGTTACCCAAATTAAGCATTTGAGAATGAAGAAGCGTGCATTTTTTATCCAATAATAAGGTTGACATTTGTTGAATGTTTTATGATAATATCTACATAAATTTTTGGCTTTTTAATTGCACAAGATATGCATTGTTGTACTTCAATCTTTAATTTCCTGTTATCCTTTTCCGGTTCTCTATTTTGCCTCATTACCTGATTTAGGCACATTTGCAAATACGAGACATCAACATAATACCTTTGAGCCCATGCTAAGCAGTCACGACAACACTCAGGTTCCAAATCTAGGATTTACTGTTGTTGGTCTGTCTCTAAGAGTCTTTCTTGCAAAAGTTTAGCTTTCAGATCAGCTTGAATGCCTAAAAACCCTTCACAATCTTGAAGGAAAGGAGGTAGATTTGAGACAAAATCATACTGGGTATGACTGTCCTCTTCACAATTTCGACTTATGTTTTCTGAGGAGTCTTGATCCATTATAGTGATTGTTGGAATCAGGCTATCCTTTTTCCTATTTCTATTTTGAATCATCCTGGATAGAACACGAACGACCCTCTTATTTCTAAAATCGATTTCGCATGCATGGTGTGACTGTCTAATTCTTTTGCTCCGTTCCTTAGATTTTTCTTCAATCATCGAATACACGGGTTGTGACTGCTAATCAACATAATCTGATAACCAATCCTTCAAACTAGTTAGGACAGTTTCTAAAGACCTCTTAGGAACAAACTCCTTCTTCTTTAGTGTTGTTTGCACTAAAGGTAAAGCATTGTTTTGATGATTGGACGACGAAATAGAATCATTGTGGAGTTGATTTTCAATTTGAACCTCATGTGGTAGAGTCCGAGGAGGTAAAATCTCTTCAACATCCTGAGTAATGTCAACAACATGGTTGTTGTGTTGGGATAAAAACTGATTTCTTACTAGGAAACTTTCCCAACTGTCCCCAACACTAGCAAGATGACACTCGACTAGAGTAAGAATAAGATCGTGATGGAACAAACTGGTTTTAGGGTTTTGGTTTGGGCACTGATAGAACTTAGACATCTTTTGCAAACTTATGAGTAAATAGAAGGGAAAGTCTAAACGAAACCCTAGGAAAACCATAAGTAATCGTATATGAAAATAGAATATCAGACCAAAGCGTCCCTCTCAAGTTATGAACTATTTGATAATTAAAAGGAGACCATGCCATCCGATGTGAAATAATTCCAATGACATACCCTTTATATGATACTGTGATTGCTTAGATGCCAACAAAGACCCCCATGGAATGTTTCTTACCCTCATGTTTTTAAACCATCTATTCCCTGAACAAGGAAGACCACTAGCTTGAGCACTAAACTCCTCATTAACCTGGAATTGGACATCCCTGACCTTAACCCTAGTGTCGTCGAAGGTTTTGATAAATTCTCTGACCACTTCCAAATTAAACCCCTTAAACGACTGGATGAAAACTAACCAACCAACCTGGGCGAGCTTATCGGTTACATCGTCATGGATTAACAGAGTTTGTGGGTCGTTTGGTTCTATTCGGGATACAAGAGCCATAATTTTTTCGAAAGGATTAACAATGAGGGTGAACCAGAGCACAAAGAGGTAAGTTTTATGAGGGTGATAGCAGTGAAGACACAACAAGGTAAACACATAAGCATAAGAGAAGGTCGAGCCGACATACCTGATACCAAACGAGAAAAGGAGGAGCTGAGGATACCTTGAAATCATCCCGCACTCAAAATGTTGATTATCTCTTGTAGAGAAGAGGACAACTGAGCTCAACACAACAAGACTCATGTAACCCTCCATGTCTGCCATGAAACTCTAGCCTGAAATCGAGGACATCCCCCCTGATGCGCTTATGATTAAGGAGATAACCAGAAGGTTGGTCGAAAGGAAAGGTAAATCATAAAAGAATATGGCACATCATAAGGTTTTAGAAAGGGCCAAGTAGATAGGCCGATCACTTAGAGTTTGGAATAGGTTTCTGAACCTTATATTACAATAGTTTTATTTCAATTTAATCATAAGGTTTAGTTTAAGGATGATTTATGTCATAGGTTTAGGACACTATATTCACTTGCATATTGAGTTTAGATTTAGGAGATAAATTATTCCTGAAGTCTTAAACCTGTAATCAACAAAATCCATAGACCTTTTTCTCATGTTTAGCTTAGCTAGAAAAAACGATAGTCTTTGAACCATGCAAAGGAAAACCATGACAAAGTTTCTTCTAGTGATTTTTGCATGAAAAGAGGCTTTAAATTCATGCTTTGCAGTCGTGAATTTAAAGAAGAAAAACAATCGTTAAGCCAAACAAAAATGCATTCTCGACACAAGGAAATAATGAGCAAAAATAACAAGCGTTAAAACCACACACTTTCACCAAAAACCTGTCGATTTGACGAATACACTTACTAGGCAGAGAGTAAAAGAAAATAGTGTGTTTCAAATAAAGATGCAAAACAAGGTGCAAGTTTGGCAACCAACAAGTTTTTCCTCTGTTATTACTGTGAGTAAAACAAGACCTGTATCTGTGTAAGCTTCCTCATTTTAAGTCATTTATCAAGGACTCCTTCTTCATAATTCTTCTATTGCGGATAAGGTAAGATTTATCTTTATTTGATACCTTACTTTATTTTAACTGTCTTTGTTAATCAATTCTACTTTTCATATGATCAATATTTATAAAAGACTCAAAGAAAGAGATATTGCCTATGTGTTCTTCAATCATTAAATTCATTTGAAGTTTCATCTTAAAACTGAAGATAGAAAAGTCCCTGAGGTGTAGGACAGTTAGTGACGAAGTGTGTTGTTAAGACACTCAGTGATGTTAAAGTTACTGATTCAAAACCTGCAGGGACAAAAAATCCATCCATGTTAAGGGTTGGTGTGGCTCAGGTCAGTTGCGGTCCTCGGGTGATTTTGACGACTTAGATTCCCTTGAGTAGCGGTTTCTCAGCCACAGGCTAGTCCCACAGGTCACATAAAAACTAACAAAAAAAAAACTGAAGGTAGAAAAACATTACAAAAATAATTCTCTTAAATCTTTGGATGCCTCACATTATTATGTGAGCCTAGAATAAATCTCAGGAACAATACGTAGCATTGATGTCAATAGTATAAGGAGGATTGTCATATATATCGGAGTTGGAAACGACATCAAATCCAATTTTGATACATGTAATTCACAATTTATGATACAATACATATTTTGTGAACATGGTTTCGATCAGGCAAGCAAGCATGATTTCTTATGGATGGAATTGAAAAAATGCATCCTACAAGCACGATTTCTTATGGATGGAATTGAAAAAATGCATCCTACAAGCGGACCTACTCCATAGGAGATCCATTCCTTGAGCATAGAATCGTTGTCCAAGATCAGTGAGAGACGAATTCGGTGAAAGAGTTGGGTCTTGAATTTCCACAAGAATATTTGGTACAACAATGTATTGGAGCATGGGATTGTTGGCATGTGTGTTGATTAAAAGAATGGTTAAATATGTGGACAAAATTTTATATTAGTTTGTTAATTATTGAAATGCATTATCATTATTTTGTTTATAAAATTATATGATGAAAGACCACTCATAGAACAGAGTAACATAATTTGAGTTGGTAGTCCGTACGTACTTCGATGCCATAAGAACATATCACTGATTTGATTATGTTTACAGTCTGTTATAAGTTGGCGTTTTTTGTTGTCCTTCGATGCTCCAAGAACAAGGTTACCGATTATCTTTGTGTGTTTTTGTATGTGAAAAAGGTTAAGTGGTATGATTGACTACTAGATAGTTTTAGTATCTAGATTACTTTCCTAGATAACTGGTGAATACAACGGTAGACAATGTACTTTGACAGATGGAAGTATGTCAATAGAATGATTTAGTATCTAGACTATTTTTTGGGGTATGTCAAGAATCGTTGGTCCTACAATTACGTCATTGATGGTTAAAAGCAATTGTATCTTAAATGGATCAAGTGGTAGTTTGAAGTTAATGGTTGAGAAAGAGAGTAGTCTACGAGATTTCAAAGTGGGTAGAAATGTTGATGAATATCCGATTAGAAAGAGATCAAAGTTCAAAAATATTTTTATGTGATTTCAATATTGTTATTTGTGATGTAAGCATTAAAGGAGGGTGTTAGAATTAATGCTTACTTTAGAGATTGGTTTGGGTTTGTTAGATCTAGTTGGTTGTGAGAAGATCTTCTCCAACTATCAATCCTATTTATGTGTGTGTGGTTGAGAGATTCCCTCATGAATTTGTTATGTTTTGTGAATTTGTTATGTTGTCGAGGGAATTTTTTTTGTATAAATATTTGATTGATTGAATAATAAAAATATATAATTTTGTCTTTTTGTATAAATATTTGGTTGATTGAATAATAAAAATATATAGTTTTGTTTGTGCAATATGGTTTTCTAAGTAAAAATAATTAGAAAATATATATCAAGATACACCATATATCAAAAGGTTAAATATTGTATGTCATTTATAATTATAAATGATCAAGATTATAACTTTTACTTATATGAAAAAATATTAAACAATATATATCAAGAAGCATATTCATATAAAATTAAACAATATATATCAAGAAGCATATTTTCACAAATATTGTATGTCATTTATAATTATAAATGATCGAGACTATAACTTTTATTTATATGAAAAAAAATAAATTAAATAATATATATCAAGAAGCTAGGGATGATTTTAAGGATGGAAATTTATTTCAAAATGTAGAAATCTTGGCGAATATTACTAGTGATTAATATGTAAATTATAAAATGTTTAGCAATACTTTTGTAAAAACATTCAAATTTCTAAGGATTTTATAGTTTCTATAAAATTTGGGCTATTTTAAAGATAAAATAATTTTATTTGATAGAATTTGGGCGAAATCTTTTTAGAAAAAATGGAAATTAACGAATATTTTTTAGGGAAAAACCGTGAAAAATTAACCCATCTGCAAAATTTAGCCCCTAAAATCATCTATGCAAGAAGCATATTTTCATAAATAGAAGAAACAAACAATAGGAAAATTATTCAACTTTTACTTATATGAAAAAAAAAAAAAAAACAATATAAGAAGCATATTTTCACAATAAAATTAAACAATATAAAAAGCATATTTTCACAAGTAGAAGAAATAAACAATATGAAAATTATTCTTTGGTGGCCATGTGTCTTCGAAGTAAGAACTATAAATTTAGCTGTGAAGTGGTCCTTTTCCAATTAGAAAGTGCAAACTAATATACATCATAGATGTGCATTGCATTGCCTCGTACACTAGTATGATGTGATCTATTTCTTTTTTAATTGTATGGCTTCATGACTCATGTTATTGTAGTTGCCATTTTTTGGTGGTCTTCGTTTACCTCAAAAATTGTGACCATGTCAAGGGAGATTGAAAAAATCAATCCTACCACGCTTGAGGCCCCAATAATATATTTTCCCTTGTGTGTTTGGAGGCTTAGAAACAAAATTGAAAACCAACTAAAATACCTCTCCTTTTTTTTACGTATTTAGGGATAAAAAATGATGTAGCATGACCGATATACTTGAATAATATATGCATGGGAAAATCCTCTTTTCTTTTTAAACTTTTGTTAAAGGAATTTTAAAGGAATTACAAAATTGAAAACCAACTAAAATACCTCTCATTTTTTTAACTTATTTAGGGATAAAAAAAGATGTAGCATGACCCAGATACTTGAATAATACATGCATGGGAAAATCCTTTTTTCTTTTTAAACTTCCTTTAAAGGAATTTTAACCTTACAACTTAATGTAAGGTTGGATTTCTCTACTGCCAATAGAAAGTGAAAACAAATATACATCATAAATGAATTTTAATCTTACAATAAGGTTGGATTTTTCTATCACCATTAGAAAGTTAAAACAAATATACATCATAAATGAATTTTAACCTTACAATAAGGTTGGATTTCTCAACTATATATACATGACAAATGAATTTTAACTTTACAATAAGGTTGGATTTCTCAACTACCAATAAAAATAGAAAGTGAAAACAAATATACATCATAAATGAATTTTAACCTTACAATAAGGTTGGATTTCTCAACTACCAATAGAAAGTGAAAACAAATATACATCATAAATGAATTTTAACCTTACAATAAGGTTGGATTTCTCAACTACCAATAGAAAGTGTGGATTTCTCAACTACCAATAGAAAGTGAAAACAAATGAATTTTAACCTTACATTAAGTTTGGATTTCTCAACTACCAATAGAAAGTGAAAACAAATGAATTTTAACCTTACATTAAGGTTGGATTTCTCTACTACCAATAGAAAGTGAAAACAAATATACATCATAGATCAATTTTAACCTTACAATTAGAAAGTGAAAACAAATATACATCATAGATCAATTTTAACCTTACAATAAGGTTGGATTTCTCTACTAAGGTTGGATTTCTCTACTGCCAATAGAAAGTGAAAACAAATATACATCATAAATATAGAGTGATGTTTTTCTCATTATTTTTTTCATACTTAAAACTATCCTCAATTATGGTTACTAGTGCTTAGCCTCTACTAAGTAAATTCACTAGTTTCGTAGTGCTAGTCAAGTCTCTTTATATTTAAGCAGGGATGATTTTAGGGGCTAAATTTAGCACTTAAGCAGGGATGATTTTAGGGGCTAAATTTAGCACATGGACTATTTTTCCATGGTTTTTCCCAAAAGCATATTTGCTATTCTAAAAATGATTTGCCCAAATTTTATAGGATACAATTATTTTATCTTAAAATTCGCCAAAATTTTATACAAACTACATAAAATCTTTAGAAATTTGAATATTTTTACAAAAATATCGCCAAACATTTATAGTTGTCATATGAAGGATTAGTAAGATTCGTCAAGGTTTCTACAATTTAAAATAAATTTCCATCCTTATTTCATATATAATAATAATAATAATAATAATAATTTATTTTTAAGGTCACAGCCAAGACACCAAATTGGTGTATGAGACCAATATATTTAATACTATTCTAATTAAATATATGTTATTTAATCACATGTAATTTAATTCAATGGCGCTCTCCCTTTCTCCCCCTTGTGCACGCATATATAATAATAATAATAATTTATTTTTAAGGTCACAGCCAAGCCATACACCATATTGGTGTACGCGACCAATATATATATATATATATATATATATATATATATATATATATAGATATATAGATATAATGCTATTTAATTAAATGTGTTGCTTAATCAGAGTGGCAATTTAATTCAGTAGTGTTCTTCCTTTCTCCCCATGAATTGCATATATAATTAATATGTAATGAATTTTATTTTTAAGATCATGGCCAAGCCAGACACCAAACTAATTAAGACCAATATATATATATTCTAATTAAATATATGTTAACTATTCTTAGTATTTCATGAATTTCTATTCCATATATATATATATATATATATATATATATATATATATATATATAATACTATTCTAATTAAATATATATCTTAATCCTAGATATTCCTTTGACTATTCTTAGTATTCCATGGTTAATCCCTGAATATTCCTTTGACTATTCTTAGTATTCCATGAATATTCATCATGTTCTAACAATATTCCTTATAACACTTAATTTTTTAATTCAGTGGTCCGTTCTCTATGTATATATATTCTAACCCCCAAAAAAAAAATGGTAACTTTATTTGAACACATCGTTAAGTTTGAACTTTTTATTAAGTATTATAAAATAAACCTACATACACAAATATGTTCCTAAATCATTTCTAAAAAGAGAGCTTTATATTAATTCTCTTTTCATATTCATTCATTTTATTTCTAAAAAGAATGTTCCTAAATCGTTTCTAAAAAGAGAGCTTTACATTAATTCTCTTTTCACATTCATTATATTTCTAAAAAGAGAGCTTTACATTCATTCTCTTTTCACATTCATTCATTTTATTAGTCTCTACCGAAGGCGTAGAGGGACTATAGCGATTGATAATTCGTTGACTTCATATTAATATGTCCTTTGACTATAAATTTTTGCATAATCTCTATTGTTCGAACTAGAGAGCTAGAAACATTAATTTTTATATAATAAAAAAAACTTTATATGTCATCATCTCATTAGAGAATAGATTCGAAGTCTTATTGCCAGCTTCGCTAATCCCAATGTTTTAAATGTTTAGATATCCAGAGTTTTGAGCATCTATACTCTTTTTTAATTTTTATTGAAATGTTTACATACCGAAAGTTTTGAGCATCGACGCTCTTTTTATTTTATTTTTACTATTTCTACGTTTATTGAAATGTTTACATACCGAAAGTTTTGAGCATTGACACTCTTTTTGAGGTACTTGAATATGCATGACAGCTTAAATGTTTGCATAGCACGAGGCCCTTCAACAGGCTTGACAACCTTAAATGTTTACTTAAATAGGCTTGTCACAATACATTTTTCCTTGAATTTGTTCATACAATGTTGCAGTGAATTTGGACAATATTGTTGTCCACCGCCACTCGCATACTCATCATATGTTTCATATTTCTTCTATGCTTGGAATGCAATTTAGTCACCATTGAAGATACAAATATTCTTTATTGGTTCATTGGTTGTTGCGTATTCCCTGGTTCGTTGGTTCGTTGGTTGCTGCTTGTTGTTGTTTGGTTTAACTTTGCAAGGTTGAGGTCTTGCACCTGCAGTTGGACCTGTTGATGCTTGCTCACTGGTTTGTTGCTTGCTGCTTGCTTTTGTTTGCTTCAACTTTGCAAGGTTGGAGTCCTGCACCCGCAGTTGGAGTTGTTTTTGCACTTTGCAGGGTTCAAGTTCTGCACCCACAATTGGACCTGCGATTCTGTCGTTCATCATTGACGAGTGAGTTTCAATACCATAGTTTCATTCGTATTCATTGTTTGTTGTTTACTGCTTACAATTTGCAAGTAAGAATGTTTAAGTATTTCCACTCACATGGTCATCATATGTTTCATATTTCTTCTGTGCTTGGAATGCAATTTAGTCATCATTGAAGATACACATATCTTTACTAGTTCATTGGTTGCTGCTTATTCACTGGTTCGTTGGTTCGTTGGTTGCTGCTTCTTGTTGTTTGGTTCAATTTTGCAAGGTTGAGGTCTTGCACCCGCAGTTGGAATTCTTCGTGCTTGCTCACTAGTTTGTTGCTTGTTGCTTGCTTTTGTTTGCTTCAACTTTGCAAGGTTGGGGTCCTGCACCGACAGTTGGAGTTGTTTTTTTCACTTTGCAAGGTTCAAGTCCTACACCCACAATTGGGCCTGTGATTCTGTCGTTCCATTCGTATTCGTTGTTTACTGTTTACTATTTGCAGTTTGCAAGTAAGAATGTTTAAGTATTTATTCATCATTCTTATCCTGCAGACTTTCCATAGAGGTTGGCATATCTTTTTCTCCCGCTCTTAAATTTTCCTCCAATTTTTTTCGCAGGATCTGCACCATGTGCATGCCAGTGTCGTCTGCACAACTCCAACTGTCATTTTTTCTAGCATTACAAATCCTGGTGCTTTGTCGTATGTGACAAAGTGGAAATCTAATGCCTCAATTGAATAAGGAATTCTTTAGCCTTCACACCTTGCCCTTGATGATATTCCCAACTTGCCCGGGAATGAGTACCTACCTATCCCCGTATGGGAATCAAACCCCTGTCTTTCACATGAAAAAGACGATGTCAAGCTTGTTCTCTTTGCAGGATGTTCTTGTAGAAGAAAACTGCAGATAGGTGTAGAAGGGATAAGTATGATACAACGGTAACTAAGATGCAACAAAATTGCACACCATTGCCAGGCATTATCCATCTTTGTCGGTGACATATTTTAGTAAGTTATAAAGAAAAAAGTTCAAGGACCTCGAATGCAAATCCTGGGTAGTTCTAGGACCTATTATTACACTTTGCAAGGTTGAAATCATGCACTCGCAATTGGACCTATGATTCTGTCGTTCATCATTGACAAGTAAGTTTCAATACTATAGTTTCATTTGTATTCGTTCTTTACTGTTTACTATTTACAGTGTGCAAATAAGAATGTTTAGGTATTTATTCATCACTCCTATGTTGCAGACTTTCCATAGAGGTTGGCATATCTTTTCCTCTTGCTCTTAATTTTTTCTCCAAACTCTGAACCATATGTATGCCAATGTTGTGTGCATAACTCTGAGTGTCATTTTCTCTAGCATTACAAATCTTGATCCTTTACCTTATGTGACGAAGTGGAGATCTAATGCCTCAATTGAATAAGGAAATTCTTTAGTCTTCCCACCATGCCCTCGATGATATTCCCACCTTGCCTGTGAATGAGTACCTACATGCCTTTACAAAATGTTCTTGTAGAAGAAAAAGATGTTGAGATGGTGCTAGCAAGAGTATTTTTTCGTGGATTGCAATATTCAATCTCTATGTCGCTCCACATGTAACATTGCCAACATAATGAATGTTTTTTCAAATGCATTACACCATTTACATTTGAACGAAACCATTATCATTCCAGGATACTTCAGTGTTGACATGCTACAAAATAGTGCCATAACAAAAGAATTGGAAAACTACATGCGCAATTACAATCTCTGTTTTCTTTTGGTTAAGATAAAGCGTGTACAAAATGAACTTATTGACCATGTATGGTCAAATGTGCCCATATCACAATACACCCTATTTATCTTATACACATTACAATCTCCGCTTTCTTTTGGTTAAGATAAAGCATGTACAAAACACACTTATTGACCATGTATGGCCAAATGTGCCCATATCACAATACACCCTCTTTATCTTATACACATATTGGTCTGACCATACAATTTGTCTTGTACTTGAATTATGAAATATACATCAAACATATTACAAAATCATATTTCCATGTCTCAAAGCATATCTGGATACTTTGTTGCACAAAACCAAATCATTGAGCTAGGATCATCCAAATTTTTAATATTTTCTGGCTTGTAATATATTTTTGCCAAGAAAAATTCTATATAACCACAACCATGTATCAAGAAAAACAAAGGTTCATTCTCCTAACTATATCTTTTATTCTATTCCTTTGATTCTCATTTACTGTATGTACATATTACTTGTTTTCCCTTACATACCAACTTACATTCATGTTCATTGTATTTTGTGCATTCCCACATTGAAACAAATAGAATAACTGGAGAAGACGAAGGACTCTTAACCACAAATGTAGAAGAGGAGATACAAAGGTGCATGCTTCTACTCTTATTTCATATTCCATTGTTTTGTATTTCATTTATTGTATGTATATTTATTCTACTGCTTTGCACCTAATTTATTGTATGTAGATACTACATATCTTCTTACATATAATAACTTATCTTCATGTCAACTGTATTTTCTGTGTTGTTACATTGAAATAAATAGAACTGTATTTATTTTTTTACATGTCTTTCTACATACCAACTTACCTTCATGTCCATTGTATTTTTTGCATTTCTACATTGAAAGAAATAGATTAGTTGGACAATAGGATGAAATCTTATATGCCACAACATACGAAGCTGAAGTACAATCTTCAAAAAGGTATATCAATATTGATAGTAAATCAAACACACAAAACGAGTAGGTGGATAAAATATTGGACTAGAAAACGATGATTTGGCAACAATGAGCCTTTGTTGAGACTTCTCGCTTTCGAAAATTGCCCTCCCCTTTTCTATTTTCCCACTCTCTATTATCTTCTTTTTTTCCCTCTTGAATACTTAACCGAATTCCCCTTTATTTTTCCCTTCTAGTTTCCCTTTCTAGTTACTTTACTTAGTCGTTTTTCCGAAAATGTCTAGGTGTGTGGGTTGGTGGACTCATGGGTTCACATTTCTACTCATGCTTCTATATCACGAGTCTGACTAAATGCTTCTTCATTCCATACTTAGCCAATTTTTTTATCGCGGGTTCCCAGGCTCAAAATTGCGCTTCTATTGTTCCCTGTCCCGCAAACAATACCCGGAGTTCCGCGATATACAAATTGACAGCCAGACTCCCAAGATGGCGTGCTCAAGATTGCGCTTCTATTGTTCCATGACCTACAAATAGATCCCAGAGTTCCGCGATATACAGATTGGCCGCTAGACTCCCCCATCATGCCCTATTCTGTGTTACACATTTTTGCACTCAAAATTTTCGAGACATACTATTTGACTGTCGGGTCCTCATGTCTCCTGAGTATCCCTTGACACCCTATTTCATACTCCATCCCCTTCGAGCCTGTATGTGACATCCATAACAATTATGAACAATATACAATGCATATGCTTATTTAGTCATTCTGATGTTCATGTGCACATGCTTGTATCATAAAAAGTTGGACGAGTGACATGGGCATGAGTAGTCAATCATCGCAAACATCAACAAAACGACAAGGCCAAAGGTAAAGATTCATACATTGTGTTGTTACTATTTTTACCAAACAAATATTCTGAGTTATTTATTCATCTATGCCATGATAAATATGTTGATGTCATCTACAACACATGTTTTGCAGTTCACAAGAAGTATCGAAGAGTGCAAGTGAAACGCCCAACATAGTGCAATCTCCATAGACTAAGAGGTATGGTTACAAAACTATGACCTGCATACTTCATCCAAATTGTGCATCTACTTGTACATTTGTGCCAAAAAAAAAAAAAAAAAATGATACAAATTGCCATTCACATTACTTTTTTCCGTTCAAAAAATGTCACCAGGTCTAAACTTATAACACCCAATATAATATCGATAGAAGGCTTGAACAACCACCGAACTTGACAAGTGTTCGTCGGGGACATAATGGTCATGTATAGCACCTACTTAGACAAGGCAAACAAAACTAGATGCATTATGCATGCTGACATGAGAGACAACAAAGCCATGATGACAATCACACTGACTATCCCTACACAACTTGTCTAGAAACATGCAGAATAGATCTTGCCATGTATTAGGATATCCATTACAAATTTTAATATATTGCTGAAAATAGTATATGACCGTGGTGATTGTGATAAGATTATATCACTCAATGAAACAAGTATTGTGGAAAAAGTTCCCACCATTTGTTCAGAATATTGTTTCGTATTGGACACAACAATCAACCAACTTGCACAGAGCAACAATATGTACCTAATCAAAACCATTGGTGCAGCTGTCACACTCGCGAGAAAAGTTGGCTCGCAACACATTCTTCGTATAAAGATGGAGAATCAGACAACGACAAGGCAATGGTACTGTTCTCCATATCCAATTTTGTCCTTTACTTTCATATGCTCATATATCTCAGTTATGTTACACACCTATTAGGTTGTTCCATGTTGCAGCTACAATTGTTCGACACCTATTCAAATTTATTTTCCTTAATGGAACAACAATTGCATAAAGGGCAATTTTCACTTATGCTCTTCAAGAATATAACAAAGAAAAGAGATGTTAAAGAAAGGATATTTTGCACAACCCAAGAAACATTTGTAAAATAATTGCAAACAGACATAGTACAGGATCTCAAGAAACTAACTGGCTCGACAACTGTTGTATGTATACATCTACAATTCCATCCACACTTTGCTCATAAAAATTGCCTTGAACAATTTTGTGCAGCGTTTTTGTTGTACACTTGTATATTATATTGTTCAATATATTAACTACTATGCTCACGTGCATAGGTTGAGGGTGTTTTGGTTGCAACAAATGCGTACTCGACCCCCTTCGAGCCTGTATGTGCCAAATGCAACTCTCCTTCTTCTGCCTCTGCTTTCATAAATGATGGCACAATTGATTTCCTACAATGTGGTAAAAAATGCGCTTACATATATAGACATTGCCTCAATGCTGCCATCCAAATGCTCAGCAACACAATTGTACATTGTACAATTAGACAACCTGTATTACAATATGTGCTTCCTGCGTTGGCAGAATTGCCATATGAAGTATACCTATAGAAAAAGGAAAACATTGTCTACATTTTATGCGACTTTCATGTCCATAGCAAATTTACATTAAATGAGGACAATGACATACTGCATATCAGTTGAACCAAAAAAAAAAAAATCATATCATGCGTTGACAAGAAACGAAACAATCTCATTTGTATCTGTCCATGCTACCCAATCAAGATATGAATAGAGTTTTGCAGTGCCATGACAAATTGAACTAGAAGCACATAAGACTATTTAGTCCAGGAATGAGAAGCATGAGGACATACCTCATACAAAGTATCCAACTCTGAATAAATCAGGTCCATCCTTTGATCCGTCAAAATGGCTTTCTCCTATGAACGGAACCATCAGACATTTTCAATAATATTGCAAATTTGGCATTGTTCGAACTCCATTAAGTTAAATGCTGACACTCTTTTCCAGAACTAGTAATGTTAGAACATTGTCAGGTCAACGTGATCTTGGTTCATAGTACTATAAGAAGCAAAGCATTGTTCGAACTCCATTAAGTTAAATGCTGACACTCTTTTCCAGAACTAGTAATGTAAGAACATTGTCAGGTCAATGTGATCTTGGTTCATAGTACTATCAGAAGCAAACGTTCATAGTGATTTTGGTTCATAGTAATATAGTAATCCACAAATTTCTTGGTGCCCATTTGGGGATTTGGTTATAGATGGGAAACAATGCCCAATCTCCGCTAATTTTTTCCTGTCTTGTGTTTGGCAGACTTTTGTTCATGTGATTTCGTACTGTAATTCAAGGTTCTCATGCGCCCGATTTTTAAATTATGGTTGGATGATAGATTCAATATCTTAGCGGTTTTTCTATGATCTTAAAGAATATACAAGACCTGACTTGCCTTTTAATGTAAGCTCTGTGAAGCAAATGTAATATGTAGTTCATTTTAGCACTTTTACTTGATCAATGAAATTACCAAAATTCTTCTTCAGAAATATTTTGAAATAAAATGATATATGCTAGGTGAAGTCCAATGGGACTATGATATCAACCACAGAAAATTAAAATTAAAATTCATTGTTGTCATACTTACGGTGAAGTTGATAGTACAATAATTTTACTTGAACAACCCTCCATTGATTTTTCTGTAGCTTTTCRATGCTTCTTTTATGCAAACACATCCGGGAAAGTATAACTATAACTCACTTTCTCTATTCCTTGATTGAAGAGATTGTTCACCTATCTAATGCACTTCATATTTACTGTTAATACCATCAATGGGGCTTTGTTAAGACCAATTCCCGCTTCTGAAAATTTCCCTCCACTTTATTTTTCCCCTCTACTTTCCCTTTCTGGTTACTTAGTCGTTTTTTGAAAACTGTTTAAGTGCGTGGGTTTGCGGATTCACGCGTTCAGATTTCCATTGATGCTTTTATATCACGAGTCCGACCGACCGCTTCCCCATTCCATACTCAACAACTTTTTCGATCACGGGTTCCCGGCCAGGCGGGCTCAAGATTGCACTTCCATTGTTCTGCCCCTTGCAAACAACACCCAAACTTCCCCGATATACAAATTGACAACCAAATTCCCCTTTCTTTTTCTCCTCTACTTTCCCTTTCTAGTGACTTTGTCGTTTTTCCGAATATGTCTCGTGCTTTTATATCACGAGTCCGACCGACCGCTTCCCCATTCCATACTTGGCCACTTTTTCCATCGTTGGTTCCCGGGCAGGCTTGCTCAACATTGTGCTTCCATTGTTCCACGACCTACAAACAACACCTAGAGTTCCGTGATATACAAATTGACCGTCGAATTCCACCATCATGCCCTACTCCCTGTTTACACATTTTGCAGTCAAAACTTCAGAGACATACAATTTGACCATCGGGCCCTCACGTCTCCTGAGTATAACTTGTGACCCTATTTTGAAGCCCGACCGACCACTTTCCATACTTGGCCATTTCTTGGAATCTCTTTCGCGGGTCGTCGGGTTCACGAAATGTCCAATCCTTAATCTCTCTTCGCCATCCCCGCCACCTTTGCACTTCTTTTTAGATATGCAATTATTAAGCTTTAATGTTAACAACTCATCATGCAGGAACTGTAAAGATTGTCATTAATGTGCGAAAGGCGAGGAGATCTCCCATTAATACGAATTAAACCAAGATTTGCGGAGGGTTATATTATCCCTTTCGATTGTTCATTTCAAACATCATGGAATCTCTTTCTAGTGTCGTCGGGTTGGCCGCTTCACAAAATCTCCAATCCTTAATCTCTCTTGGTCGTCCCCGCCACCTTCACACTTTTTTCTAAGTATGCAATTAGTAAGCTTTAATGGTAACAACTCATTACACATGAACTGTATAAATTTTCATTAATCAACGAAAGGCTCGAGAAGATATCCCATTGATACACATTAAACCAAGATTTGCGGAGGGTTATATTATCCCTTTCGAGTGTTCATTTCAAACATCATCTGGAGCAAACGAACGTTCTCGTCAACTTATGGCAGCAACTCGATGACAGTTTTGTCCAGATACAGTAAACACCTTCATGCATGATGACCAGAACTTTCAATGGTCCAGGGCATATTCTTACTACTCATCTCCTTCCACCCAGAAGGAAGTAAGGAGATGGTCCCTTGGTATGTCGAGAGATATATTTCAAGCCAAAAAATTCCAAGGCGACCGCCCTTGCTTAGAAGACCTCCCCTGCGTTTATTTGTTTTATAACCGTATAAACGTGTATATCCTGCCCCCCTATGTTTATTTGTTTTGTAACCCCAAAAACGTGTATATTCTTCATTCTCTCTGTATATCCATCGCCCGCTCCAAATTTCAAGGATTTTGCAGAAACGCACGAAAGAATGGTCAGTGCAGAGGTTGATGCGGTCAATTTCGAGCTGGAAGAAGACGATCTGATGGACAATGATATGGCGATGGATGATGGCAATGCAGATGTTATTCCCACTCTTGTGCCCAAATTGAAATCCACCATAATAGGGGGCACTTACGAGCTCGACGATGGCGGCCCTAATAAGACCAAAGGGAGGGATTAGGGTTTGGATTTGTTCCTGGTGCAAGATGTGTCCCTGAAGTCTTTGATTGTAAGAAGATGGTCTCTTGGTGCATCGAGAGATATATTTCAAGCCAAAGAATTATTCAATTGTGGTACCACTCTCCTGTTCTCTGGAGATACAATTAACATCTTAGGGGGTGAGGACCAGAACGCCCAGTGGTGCAAGGCATATTCCTACTACTCATCCCCTTCTGCCCAGAACGAAGTCATTTAGACCTCTGGAATTGCTCGTGCAGATTGTGTCCCTAGAGTCTTTGACTGTAAGGAGGTGGTCTCTTGGTCCCCTTCTGCCTAGAACAAATTAATTTTGACCTCTGGAATTGCTCGTGCAGGCTGTGTCCCTGAAGTCTTTGACTATAAGAAGGTGGTCTCTTGGTGCGCCGAGAGACCAGTTTCAAGTCAAAGAATTATTCCATTGCGGAACCACTCTCCTAATTCTTTGTCACCTCAGGTCTTCCGCAATATGTTGATATTGTCGCAACCAACATTGACCTTCAGAAGAGAAGACTACAAGGAGTTCCTAAAAAAACATGATAATCAGTTTTGTTTGCATGTTCAAGAGCTTGTTGATACCATCTGCATGTTGTCGCACTAGATGAACAACACATAATTGTATGCATGTTTTTTTTTGTAACTCCTCTACCTGTATTTATGACAATTATGTTCAATGCTTCGGTGCAAAGAACACAGTCCAATGTTTATGGATAAATATATATTACCCACTATTTTTCTTATAGTTTTACTATTAAAAAATTGCCTTGGAATCTTGGTTGGTGCTTCTTTGCTGGATTTAACACCTCTTCTTGTTTGCATGGTTCGATAGTCTCGTAATTCTTAAATATTGTATTGACTCAAGTAATTTGATTAAATATGAAGCATTGAAAAATTATATGACAATGCATTATGTCGATCACATGAGGCTTCTATGGAAACATAAATGAATTTCACACAGTTTCAAACCAACATTCAATTCTATTCGTAATGTAGATAGAACATAGCAACAATAATTCACGATGCGGGAGTTGGGGCCCTGCCCAAGAAGTTTCGTTCTCATCTCAACCTTGTTGAGCGAAGGATCTCTTATTTCCCTTTTGCTTCCTTGATTCCTTTACTCGAAAAGGAAACATATTATTGGTTGTCCATCCACTGGCCTCTATTTGAGCACTTTTACTTTATTAATGAAATTACCAAATTTCTTCTTCGCAAATATTTTGAAAAAAAGGATATATCCTAGCTGAAGTCAAATGGGGCTATGAAATCAACCACAATATTAAATTTCAAGTTCGTCGTTGTTATACTTACAATCAACTTGATAGTACAATAAGTTTATTTCTAGATATGCAATTATTAAGCTTTAATGCTAACAACTCATCATGCAAGAAGTTTAATACTTAAAATAATATTTCAAGGCATTAAACAATGTATCAAAAACACAATTACTCCCACAGGTTGCAATAAAAATAAATCTTCAACAAAGCATTAGCTTACTCACCCCAGTTGCATGAAATGACCAATAGCACAATCTACGAAATCAACCTCCCTATTATCGAATCAACCAAGATGAATATTATGGCATCAAAGAATTTTTTTGTGTGTGACAATTGAATTGGAAAAATTTGTTACTTATTCTACTTTTTTTAAGGCCTTTATCACAGTAAGAATGCAAACTTATCCTAACCCACTGTTATCTACAAAAGCCAAACATCAATAGCCCCTATAAATCAACTATACATAGTTATAGCCAAAAATCAAGTTATAGTTTATATTTGCATTTGTTCACACCCTTTTTAATGATACAAGCACAATAGAAAATGAGTATGTGGATAAAATATTGGACTAGAAAATGATTTTGCAACAATGGGGCTTCTTTGAGACCAATTCCCGCTTCCGAAAATTTCCCTCCCCTTATCTATTTTCCCACTCTCTTTTATCCCCTTCTTTTCCCTCTTCTACACTTAATCGAATTCTCCTTTCTTTTTCCCCTCTACTTTCTCTTTCTGGTTACTTAGTCGTTTTTCCGAAAATGTCTAAGTGCGTGGGTTGGCGCACTCACGGGTTCACATTTCCACTCATGCTTTTATATCACGACTCTAACCGACTGCTTCCCCATTCCATACTTGGCCACTTTTTCGATCGCGGATTCTCGGGCATGCGGGCTCTAGATTTCACTTCCATTGTTCGGTGACCTACAAAGAACACCCAGACTTCCACGATATACAAATTGACTGCCGGACTCCCACATCATCCCCTCTTCCATGTTACACATTTCGCACTCAAAAGTTCCGAGACATAAAATTTGACCGTCGGACCCTCATGTCTCCTGAGGATCTCTTGTCACCCTATTTTGAAGCCCATCCGACTGCTTTCCATACTTGGCCATTTCTTGGAATCTCTTTCGCAGATCGTCGGGTTGGCAGGTTCATGAAATCTCCAATTCCTAATCGTTGTTCCCTGTGCTCCCACCTTCGCACTTCTTTCCAAGTATGCAATTAGTAATGTTTAATGCTAACAAATCATCATGCAACAACCATAAAGATTTCCATTAATGAGCTAAGGGCTCGAGGAGACAGTCACACTGACTATCCCTACACAACTTGTCCAGAAACATGTAGAAAAGATCTTTCCAGGTAATGAGATATCTATTACAAATTTCAATATATTAGTGAAAACGAGTCCGATCGACTGTTTCCCTATTCCATACTTAGCCACTTTTTCGATTGCGGGTTCCCAGACAGGCAAGCTCAATATTGCGCTTCCATTATTTCGCAACCTACAAACAACACTCAGAGTTTCGTGATATGAAAATTGACCGCTGGACTGCCCCATCATGCCCTCTTCCATGTTACGCATTTTTCACTCAAAAATTTCGAGACATATAATTTGATTGTCGGGTCCTCACCTCTCTTGAGTATCCCTTGTAACCCTATTTTGAAGCCCGACCGACCGCTTTCCATACTTATCCATTCCTTAATTTCTCTTCCCCCTCCTTGCCACCTTCACACTTCTTCTTAAATATGCAATTATTAAGCTTTAATGCTAACAAATCATCATGCACGAACCATAAAGATTGTCATTAATGAGCGAAAGGCTCGAGGAGATCTCCCATTAATACGCATTAAACCAAGATTTGCGGAGGGTTATATTATCCCTTCCAAGTATTCATTTCAAACATCATGGAATGTCTTTCGTGGGTCATCGAGTTGGCGGGTTCACGAAATCTCCAATCCTTAATTTCTTTTCACCGTACCCGCCACCTTCACACTTCTTTCTAAGTATGCAATTACTAAGCTTTAATGCTAACAACTCATCATGCAGGAATCGTAGAGATCGTCATTAATGAGCGAAAGGCTCGAGGAGATCTCCCATTCACACACATTGGACCAAAATTTGTTGAGGGTTATATTATCCCTTCCCACTGTTCATTTCAAACATTGTCTGGAGCAAATAGATGTTCTCGTCAACTTATGGTAGCAGCTCGACAACAGTTTTGTGGAGATACAGTGAACATCTTCGGGCGTGAGGACCAGGACTTCTAATGGTCCAGGGCATATTCTTACTATTCATCCCCTTCTGCCTAGAATGAAGTAATTTGGACCTCTGGAATTGCTCGTGCAGGCTGTCTCCCTGAAGTCTTTGACTGTAAGGAGGTGGTCTCTTGGTGTGCTGAGAGATATATTTCAAGCCAAAGAATTATTCCACTGTGCGACAAATCTCCTATTTCTTTGTCACCTCAGGTCTTTCACAAGATGTTGAGATTGTCGGAGCCAACATTGACCTTCAGAGGAGAAGACTGCAAGGAGTTCCTAAAAAATCATGATAGCTGGTTGGACCTCTTACCCGAGTTCCTAGAAGACTCGACGACAGTTCCTGAAGATATCACAAGGTTGCAGGTTAGTTCGTTTAGAAATCCATTCCAGGAAATTGCCTGACTTTTTACAAGAATAATGAGACAGGAATCCACAACAAGCATTTCCCGCATGATTCTTTATATTTTTTATTTCATAGTTAAGGAACAAGCCATTTTTTAGTGGGGGAAGCTAATTTCCATTGAAATTTGTTCACAATTGTCATGATTCAAACAAGAGAAGAAATTTTATATGTCATCCTACTTGGTTTTCGTGATAGCGCATTGTTGTCTGTTTCCAAAACTGTCTGTGTCCAAGAAGGTAAACTGTGAATTCGACCCAGTGACCTTCTGGTACCAGGCCTTGTGGAAGCACAAGGCCTCCCATTGTTTTTATGAGGTTTTTAATGACTTTGTCTCAATTTTCAAAGATTTATTGTTAGGAAAAGATGCTCCCCGGATGTCTGACTAGACAACCAAGTTTTTGGATAGGAAGGGGACACTTGAACAAATGGAGAATTATAGTGTAATAATGATTTTTGGCTCCAAGAAAAATACTGCTTTCCTTCCATGTCACATTACGAACATAATGTTTGTTACAGAAATAGAAAGGCAATACAACTACTAGTTGCATTTTTTCCATGAGAAGAGAAAAAAGTAGTTCATTCCTCTTCCTTGGAAAGTCGGGGACTTCGTGTCCAGGAACATCAATAAGATTGACGAATTCGCAAGCCATTTCAACAACTTGAATCTAAGATATGCTGAAAGGCTAAGAGGGTGCGACCCTAATGGGGTTTTTGTAGAACATTTACTAGAACTTGGCTTCAACAATTCTTTTATCCATACAACCCCGAATGAAGATAGAGACAATGATGACAACACTTATGCCCCTGATGTTGTTGCCTAAAGACATTGCAAAGTACCAATGAATTGTACAAACAACAGGGAAAAGACTCCGGTGAGAAGAGTGTCCAATCCCCAACTACCACTCCCAAGAGTACGACATCCCGAAGCATCGCTCCAACGACCCACCCCAGTAAGAAAGAAACCCACAATTCTTCAAATGGAGGAGGAGATAAGAACCCTCCTCGGGGTAAAATTGATAGTTCTCACAAGCTTCCTATGAGGAAGAAGAGAAAAAATGGTGTGGGACAAGCGAAAGAGCCCAGAATTGAAAGTGAATACATGGAACTTGAGACTAATCTGGATAACGTATTATGCAACATTGATTAGCCCAATGACACAATCCACCATAATCCCCTAATGGAAATAGCTGAGACCGAGATTTTTGACGAATATGAATCCTTCGTATTCTAGAGTGTTTTTTTTTACAACGAATCTAAACATTTAATTATTGAAAAGTGAGATGTAAGAAATAAGAAAGGGAAATCTCGTTCATAGATTAACCTTAGGAACATGCAGCCGTCCCAAATCTCTCGACTTCACCGATAAACTGGAGATGCTCTTAATGATTCCATTGGAGGCATCGAGGCGGAGAATGTCATATTGAAGGAACGAATCAAGGAATTAGAGGAAGCTTTGATTCCTATCCCATTGCTTGCCAGTCCTTTAGCAATAACCGTGCCTGCCACCCCTGCAACCAAGTTAGAAGGATCCTCCAACCTCCTCACATTGTGTAGAGGCTATGTGGAGAAGAATATCAAGAAAACAATGGAGGTAATTATTCAAGCCTCGGAAACATCAAAAAGTATATCTTATTTTGGAACGAGGGCACATGCCTTACAGGAACATTTGTAGGTGGATTTAAAAAATGAAGGTTTCTATCTAGAGACAGTGCTCCCTTTTGGCATCCATGTCACCAACATGACAGATATGAGAATAAGAGAAGAAGATCTCCCCTCCCCAAATCGGATCAAACAATTAAATGCATGTTGGAAAGAGAAAGTTAAGAACCTACATCTCATTCTCCAATCATGTGAACACGCCATATCAAAGAAAGAAAAATTATTCAGAAAGCTGACCAAAATAGACTTAGCCGGAAGTACCAACGAGGTCCAAGACCCCAACTTAATCCTCAACTCCTTGTCCTTAACCAAGCAAGCTTTCGATGAACAAGTTGATATTTTTAAGGGGTTGTCTTTAGAAAAGTTTTACGGAATCCTTGAATATGGTGACGATGACGTGGACAACTGGCTAGTGGACTATTCAGTACAAAATGAAGAAATTGAACAGGCTCTGCATAATCTTTCTATCGATTGAAGGGAATTAGAAAGCGAGCTTTTCAACATAAAAATACAGCATGAGATCAATGTGGCTCACATGAGAAGCTACATTGAAGAATGGCTCCAAAGGGCAATCGACAAGCTCACCGACGAAGGGCAACAAGCGGTTGGCACGATTCCAGTAGCCGTCGACGAGAGCAATAAAAAGGCATCAACAAGCAAATAGCAAAGGGGGAGATAGATGCCATCATAGTAAGTCTATACTGATCACATCTTTCTCTCTTTATCAATCTAGTTATTCCACCTCTTTAAATAGAAATGTCTAACCAAAGATTGATAACTTCCAATTTCTTCATTTCAGGTTTTTCTCTCCACCGTCGCCCACCTCTTCTTTCTACAGTCCTATTTCTTGTACTTATTTCTTTTATGGTCTGCGGGAGCCCCAATCCCAGTCTTGACAAATGCATTTAAATTTCGAGGAATATGTAACAAACATTATTATTTTTTGATAAATTTCAAAGAAAACTACTTCGGGAATAATCTCGACGATGCCTTGTAACCCTGTTTTCAGAATGCAAAGTTAGTTCTCTTTATGCATGTCGGTCATCTTCTTTTATTTTTGTGTGCTCATGAATTTTTATCTTGGACTATGCTGGATGTCAGGAAATTGTGTTTATTTAATTTGAATGTTTAATGTGTGCGATTTCTGGTCCTATTTTGCAGGAAACTTTATTTCAAAAAACAAAAAAAAACATTTTCTATCGTTTTGTATTTCTTTAACTCATTACGACAAAAATTCTCTAAGTCCCACATTTGAACTATACATGCCCCAGGGAAAACTTAAAGAGAAGTACCACATCTATAAAAATGCAGTAGGATTGACATCCTCATTAGGTTGTTGTTTCGTTCCTAACAGATTCAAGGGTCAACAGACTTGTAAATACATCTGCAAGAATATCCACAGAAATAGAAACCTTCGAAAATTTATATCATTGCCAAAAAAACAATCAACTAGATAGACATGTTACAAATATACCAGTTGGTACTATACAAAGATGCCCTCTTCCTGGAGATAAATTGCAAGTCAACATCTGCAAAGTGGGCTTGCTGCTCATGGACAATACCTTCTTTTCACACAGTTTAAATTAACTTCAATGAGCTGAAAAATCGTGAAAATAAACAATCATGTTAGGTGTGTGTTAATATATAGAAAAAACTAGCAAACACATAGGTCACACAAGAAGATCAAAGAATCTTCGACACTGGAAACATTTAAAAAAATATATATATGTGTTTCTTTGTTACCGCATATAACTTTATTTATCCTAACACATATAGAGACAGACAAGCCATGTGATCTATTTAATAGAATGAAATGGATGTTGCTTACTTTGTCCATGGGAAAAATTAAAGAAGTGACTATGAAAATTGTACTTAAATCTAAATATTGGGATGAAAGTCAGTTGGAAGTATACAAAGATCATTATGAATGAATTTCATAAATACATTAAAGAGATAAAACATACAAGGTAGGAACAGAAATTTCGAACATGGCAAGTCAGAATCCAACAATATATCAAATTACATGTGATGGGGATATCTGTGCTTTTTAGTAGCTATCTATTGTACTACTGGTAATAGGAAAAATTACAAAATCTTATTAAGAAAATAAAAGGAAGATGGATTATGCAAAATACAGTATAATTAGAATGAGAATACTTTCAAAAACTAAATGTTTTCAATGCCAGAATTGCTCTAGGAGATTAACGCTTGGGCGCCTTCTCTTTCCAAAATGAATGTGAGTCATCGATCAATTTCCACTTTGCCATCTAGGTGACCCTGGCACTTTAGCATCCCTGCTAAAGTTTTACCAACCTTCCAATTTTAGAACTCCCCTGGCCATATTTAGCGATGGAACAAATTTCTCACAAAGTGACTTTCTCGCTAATTACTTGTTAACCCGATATTAATATAATGTTATCATTAACTAATTCGAGAATTCGAGACTCCGACTTTTCGGAGCTCTGAGCTTCGGGGGAACTGTGTTTGTTCTGGAAGGAAAACTCCCGGAGTCATGTAGCAGTTTGACGTCTTATGGCTGGCGTGTCGCACAATGCCACGTGTCATTATCTACATGGATACCACCTGTATTGCCTGTTGGTTGCCACGTGTTCATTGAAGTTTCCATTTGCCTTCACTACTTCGGGCTTCTCATTCTCCCACGATCCCCCCATACCTATGCATTTATTCCCATTCCAACTCGATAGGGACTACGCTGCCATGCAACACTTGTTTCCAAAAAGAGAGCTTTACATTCATTCTATTTCTAGAAAAACAAAACAAAAAAATCAACATTTTTACATTCGTTCTATTTTTAGAAAAACAAAAAAATCAACATTTTTACATTCATTCTATTTCTACAAAAACCAAAAGAATCAACATTTTCCATATTTCCATAGGTTAATTAGAATAAAAATTTATTATGGTGCTTAGAGATCATGAATCATCCATTTGATATCAAAAGCGTGCACACATATACATAAATATAAATAAATAAATAATACACATATACATAAATATATATAAATAAATATACATACGTAGATATAGGTAATAATAATAATAATAATAATCTATTTTTAAGGTCACGACCAAGCCAGACAACAAATTGGTGTATGAGACCCCCTCTGCCCAACAATTTGACTGGTAAAGTCTATGGAGGTATACATACCCTACCCCCCTCTAGATTTTGAACTTGTGACCTCTTAAGAGGAAACACATGTTCTTAACCATTAGGCCCACTCAGGATTTTTATATGTATGTATGTGTGTAGATATTCATGCACTCATATACAACCTTAATGAGCTAGCTTGAGTTGTTGAGTACTTTGAGCTTTATGCAGAAGGTCTTAGGGTCAATCCCTCTAGTTGGATGCCTTTTGTTGCATGCCTATCTCAATGTCCCTAATAGATTAAGCATCGCAATAAAGCATCATAATCAAAACCAATGGGTTTTCATTGAGTACCATCTATGAATGTGTGAAAATGTGGAGAAGTGTGTGAAAATTTCTCTGTAAATTTTCCTTGAATATATATATATATATATATATTGCCTTGAATAGCAATATAATATTTTTGTATCTCAATACTTTCCCTTTCTATCCAATTTTCATGAGCAACCATATAAATTTTAATTTCATTGATTGCCTTAGGAATGCCTTCAAAATATTGATTATGTTGAAGGAAAAAAAAATTGTACCATTATGTTTCTCCAATTTTTCCTTGCCCCTATGTATTAACTCCTTATATAACTCCTTAATTCTAGGGTTGTTGACTTATAAATATAAGTTAAAAAGAACTCAAATATCTCTTTTTGTTTCGTGTTTATTCATCCCTGCCCTTTGGGGTGAGGGACTATTAGTAATTGATTTTCAATTTTGCTATTATTGGCACAAAAACCAATGAATTCTCATTGTTTTAACCAAAGTTTTCCAAAAATCATATAATTTAGGTTGTAATTTAACCTAAGTTTTGAGTTTGACCTCTTATTTGGCCTTAGGCATAGGGAGAAGATATCTTAGTTTATCTTGGTTGAAAGAATACATTTGCATATTGATTTTTCCCAAAGGAAGTAATGTTAGAAATGAGTCTAGCAATACTTCTTAACATTAAATGTTTGCTCCAATGCATAATCCATAGCCTATAACTCATTTTCTATTGAGTTGATCTACTATTGCCACCTACACCAGCATGCAAACCTACCTACACAATCCTACAAATGTGTTTCTAGTCCTTCGCAATCTCATACTTCTTCTGTACGTGCTTAATCTCATACCTCTTCTTGACCTGCTCAACCATATACACACAACACACACAATGTCCTATGCAATTTCCCCATGAAATATTGACACAATCTCACTGAATGTCATAGTGGGAAACCATTATCTTATTATTTTCACTCGCACAGATAGATTATAGTCTATCTCTTGCTATGAAGAGGAGGCGAAGGTCTCAGGTTCCAAAATCTCGACCAACCTAACTGTCGCCTGCAACAACAATCTGGGAATGACGAAGAACCCCATGATTGAACGAAGAAAATTGAATGCTAGACCTCCAATGTTGTGAATATCGGTTCCACAGCAACAAACTTCTTTGTGTAAGTTCATAATATTGTAGTACGTTTAGACGAACTAAGTAATGTCCAAAATTGATCGCTCGATTGAACTTTGGAGTTTGATGCAAGGAATTAGTGACAATAACTTCAATAGCTTGAATTTCAAAAGTAAGAAAAGCTCATGAGGAAGGATTACCAACTTGAATTTAAAATGTGAGGGAAGCTCATGAGGAAGGCTTACCAGATTGTAGTTGGGAGGTTGAGCATTAGGATGTTATCTTGTTAATGTGAATTGGGTTAAATTCAGATGAGGGAACATCGCCCACCGCTTAGTGAAGAGCAACCATATTTCAGCAACGTTAACCAGGGAGCAACATGACCACCAATGATATGATCGGGGAACTTCACTGCTCCTTAAATTCATGGAGAAATTTCATGCGGTCTTTCCCTAGCTCTACTACACACTAATATTTTTTTATTTCCAAACAACCCTAGCTGACACAGTACTCTTGGTCCTTAATCTTGTCTATGGTTGTAGCGCACATACAAATGCAGAAGTTCCTAATTAGGATGTTATCTTTCCAATGTGAATTGGGTTAAATTTAGATGAGGCATCCCCCATCGCTCTGTGATGAGCAACCGTATTTCGACAGCGTTAACCTGGGAGCGTCATGACCATCAATGATCTCACTATAAAAATTCACCACTCCTTGAATTCAAGGAGAAATTCCGTCTAGTCTTTCCCTAGCTCTATTGCACATTGCTCCTTTTTATTTCTAGAGAACCCTAGCCAACACACTACTCTTGGTCCTCCATCTTGTCTATGGTTGCAGTGCACGTACATATACAAAAATTCAGATTAATTCTTTTCCCGCTAACTCCCACAACACTATATGTCGGTGGAGAGACCCAATTCTATCAACTCATTACAAACAACTAGTAGTTGGTTGGACCTAAAGGATAACTCCCAATGAGGGGAAGCCAACCTCCAACTATCCCCTACTTTAGTCTTTATTCTGAAGTGCCTTCTTAACAAATACGGTATGCACTTTGTGACTGCTTTCCAGAGAGTTTCTTACTTTCGAATGGGAATGGATGCCCTTCTTACATCAATGCTACACCAATTCCTCTAGGGCGTTGAAGGATATTTTGGCTTCTTCTAACCAAACACATTTTGGGTCATTTTGTCGGACCCCTAGTAATACTTTTGCATCCACCTTCAACCATAATACATATTGTTAACCAGTGCCTCTTCTCTTATTGCTCACAACTCTCTCTACTCTCCAAGGATGGAGGATGGAGGATCAAACTCAGATGAGTGGGATTCATGGAGAGAATGTGGAGCAACCAACATGCATATAAACCAGGTGGAATCACCATTTCTACATGCATGTAAACCTACAAAAAATATTAATAAAACAAATATAAAGGCTTAGTTGTGTGAATAGGAATGTGGCTCTACGACCTGCTTGAACTGATGCCATTTATGATTATGTTAGAACTTTTTCAATCTCAAGAAGGCCACTAGTGACTCAAAATAAGAGTCGAATTCGATTAATCCATGGTATAAGAAATAATTATATTTAAATATTTGAGAAAAATAAACTTGGGACCACTTGTGTGCCCATCCTTTTCTACACTTTGAGTCATCTTCCCAACATTGCTTTACTTATATATACCAGATATTGACTTGCAATAATATTGATTGTTCCTGGTGTTAGAATATGAAAGATTGTGTGCTTGTTTTACCATTGAAAATACCCTTGTCACCCAACCATAGGACGAAGCCACCCTCCGAGCACCTTAAACTTGACAGAGAATCACTCCGGAAGCAAACCCTAGGCTAGATAGCCAAACAAAGGGTAGCGCACCTTTCCCCAAGGATAGTGCATCAACAAAGACTGATCAGATGTTCCAAACCCTAGCCAAGAGATAGTCCAAGCCAAAACATAACTGCTAGCTGCAGCAGCTGCACCAACAACTCTTCTCCAAACCCGCACACAAGACTGCAACTGCACTGTTCAGAACTGGCTCTTTGCAATTGTTGAGATGTGTCAAATGAGAGACTGGCACCCTGTATTTATAGTGGTTCTGGCAGACTTACTGGGGCCGAATTCTCCTTCTAGGTACCTGTCTGTTCAGTATATTATTATTATTTATGGCCGACTTCTTCTCTTGGAGGCTAATAACCTAATATAAATTATCTTCTTGAGCCGACAAGTCTTCTAGGGTTATTAGCTAACTCATTAGGGTTTCTTCTTTCTTCCCGGAGTATTCTATTCTTTTCAGGTTCACACGTGGAGGTAAATACCTCCCGCAGCTACCATAATATCAACACTCCCTCCTAGCTAGGGAGGTATTTACAGGTAATGGTCTTGAGCACAAAAACATACCATTCACCCGGTAGCATCAACATAGTCGTCTAGACTATCTCATGACTAGATCATGAGCATCACCATCACCATCAATGTCATCAGCTGCATCATTTCTTGGAACCATACTCTATCTGAGTAATCAAACATGATGCTCACTCCATAGAGTGATACAAGAGCCATTCTTCTAATCTAGAAGAGTAAATGCTCTGAACTATTTTCCGTCTGGAAAATCTATGTTCATCATTCATCTGGCTAATGATTATCTCCAATAAACTGTTGATAGTCTTCAAGGCAATCAGAACAAAAATAGAACACAACTGTGTCTATCCATAGTAGTACATAACTACAATCCAGTGGTACACTACCACACCAAGTAACACACAAGTACTTGATCAACA
>SNQJ01S0001231.1:164579-178640 GCA_010110895.2 Picea sitchensis
GAGATATTCCCTCAACCTCTCTCACGATAAGTGGAATAAGTTGGATCACACTCCAACTATTTATGTACGCATTGTATCTGAGTTTATGAGTGCAATAATACAATCTGTTCTGTGTATGAGCTTAATTCTTTCAATCTTCAACTATATCAGTTTCCTTCCTTGCACCTGTTAGAGGAACAACAAATAATTCTTATGCACGCTTTCTGCCTGAGGAACAAAAATTCATTCTTATGCACGATTTCTTTGAAAAGTTAAATTCCGGATAAGAACCTTGCAAATATGCAAGATGCAAATTAGATAGTGTTATTCTGCAAATTAGGGTTTTTCAAAAATGCGAGCGTAGTTATTAGAATAGTACCTTAATCGTATTGCAAATAACTTACCTGGCGACCTTCTTCAACAAAGAGATATTAGGCTATAAAGCTCGATTTAATTTCATGCAAAGATCTGGTTCTGACTATACATTTGTATTTCCATAGCTTTAGGCAATGATTTTCCCGCAGAACGTGGGATTTACCAACAAATTTACACTTTTTGGAGACTGATACACTCCTAGAGAGACTTGCAACATCCAACAGGGACAACACTTTAGCAAATAAAGCCTTACAAATCTGTTCTAATGGATTACCATGAAATTCGACCATCATTAATTAATTAATTAGTAAACCCCACTCTTTATAACAACCCATTTTTATATGCATCATTAATCTCCTCTGTTTATAACAACCCATTTTTATACACATTTAATATTTAATTGAGAACATGATTATAAATAATTGTACTAATAACCAATTGGAAATGTTTAATTAACAATAAAAAATGTCTATACAATTGGTTGGTTGACTAATGGTGATAGCTATAAACATTCACCATCGGTTAGTGATACAGATATGCTAATATATATAAATGTAAGAGTGCGCACTGCAGAAACTGAGTAAGTGTGCAAGTCTGGAGAGTAGCTGCAATTGCAGCTACTGCAACCTGTATTCTCGTTTTAGGCTTGGAATTTGTATTGGTTATGGTTTGGAATTTCTTCCTTGTATGCTAGTTCTAGAGAGAGATATGCTACATTGATTGGCTATTAGGCCTAGGGTTTTCTTCCAAAATTATTCTTTATCAAGGTTAAGGTGCTCGAGGGTGGATTCAGCCTATTGGGTGACAATATTGCTATATTTTCTATGGTTAAATGAGCACACCTATTATTTCTAACAGGTTATGGGCCCGCACTATCTTTAGACAGTCTAACTGCTGGAAGATAGATTGGGAGGATTTTCTCAGTTACAGTTGCAGTTGCAGTCAGTTTTTGCTACAGCAACGAAACCCTAACCCTCTTGTTGAGGCACCTTAAGTGAAGATATTGACCTAACTTATGGATAGCCTAGTGCACCCTAACCCAACGCACCTCCTGGTACTCTCAGCAAGCTAAGATGCCAATTTTTAGTTTTTGGTCAAAGTCAAAGGTTGACCAAGTCAAAGCAATCATGACTTGCTCTATGAAGTCAGAAAACAAGTTAGAAGGGGCTTCTAACTTCAGAGCATGGAAGACAAGGATTGACCTCATCCTTTCCAAGAATAAAGTGTTGGATATCGTGAAAGGAAAGATTGTGGAACCACAGGTTGAAGAAGGAAAAGAGAAGGAACCTCAGAATGTTGCAATTATGGAGAAGTTCAAGGACAATGACATTAATTCCATGAGTATCATAGTGGACTCTATAAAAACCACTTGATACACTACCTCTCTCATATTGACTCATCTAAGAAGATGTACGATGCCCTAACTAACCTCTTCTCAGTGAGAAACATTAGACAAGTAATGAGTCTGAAGAATGAGCTCTGTGACATGAAAATGAACGATGATGACAATGTAACATCATACTTTGTGAGAATCTCTTAGTTAAGAGATCAACTACAAGCTATTGAAGAAATCATTTCAGAGAAGGAACTATTAAATATAGTACTCAATGGTCTTCCCAAGACATGGGATGCATGTGCTGCAAGCATGAACACAAGGAAGGAGTATCCCACATTTGAAGAACTTTGGACTTGCTATGCACAAGAAGAATCAAGGATTAGCACAAAAGAGAAGTTCCAAAGGAAAGATGATGATCAAGCCTACACAACAAAGTTCAAGAAATTCAGGAATAAGAAGTTTGACTTAAGGAAGAAACCAAATCAAGAGAAAGATATGTCAAAAATACAATGCTTCAACTGTCGAAAATATGGTCACTACAATAATCATTGTCCCAAGTTAAATAAAAGGAAGGAAACACACGAAGCATCAGTTGTCGAAGAAAGGGAACCCTCAAAGAAGGCCAAGCAGGAGAAAACGAATTTCTTCTTCTAAAACAAGGTAACAATATTCTTCATAGTTCTTGTACATACCATGTTTACATATTTTCTGTACATATCTTGAATATCTTCATAAGATGTTCAAGTGAAACAATACTTATGGAAGAATAACAAGATAAGGATTGTTATCACGATGACTACAAGTCAAGCAATACACATGAAAAGATTAAGTACATTGACAATCCTTGTTAGCAATTCCTGTGGAAGCTATTGCATATGCAAGTATTGCAAGATAAGTCGAAATCGGAATCAAACTTAAATAAAACTTAGAAGTCAAAAAAAAAAGAGGTCAACAACCAAGAAAAAATTAGAGAAAGACTTGTGACACCTTCCAGAAGGCAATAAGAATGCAGACAAAAACGTGGACTATCTCAGACGGACGGAGATGATTACAAAATTCCAAAAGAAGAGCATGCATTCATGCATGAAGCAAGGATTAGGAGGGAGCTAATCCTAAATAATATGATCCATTGAGGATTATGAAGTATCTATCCATGTTCCCATTGAAAGTAACAGCCATGAAAAACAACACGTGTTCTGTTTGACTTTAGAATAGGTCTTCTTTGAAAAGAATCTTTAAAGTATCCTTGGTTTTCCATCTACATCCATGATCTTATGATGAAAGGAAGAAGTTGGAATCTTCAAAGCACGGAATCTATAGAAAACTCCATGGACCCAAGATTTAAAGAGAAACATGAGGAAGAACATGAATATTCCAAGAGAGAAAGAAAAGCTAGAACAACCAGTCATTATACCGAGAATCACAAGACTACCAGCTTGGTTTGAACCCACTAGAAGCAATCAAGCAGAAGAAATGGAAGTTATGATGAAGAACATTATATGTAAGAAATTGTGAAAAAGGATTATGAATGGAAGCATTGCGAGATTCAGAACTAGAGGTTCTTCTAGAAGGAGGAGAAGACTATGATAACAACGTGTTCCTGTAAACTAGATACACCTCTATTTGAGCTATTATATCTCTTGCAATATCCATGGATTGAAGTTTACATCAGTTGGTTGTAAACGATTGTTCTCCCAATAGAGCATTTGAGGAAGAAGCTTATGTAAAGAAATCTCAAGTTTTTGAGGTATACCAGAAAGAGACCCATGTATGCAGATATAAGAAGACCTTGTATGGATTCAAACAACTCGATGCAGAGTATCTCATATACAACAGAAGCGTGTTGAAAACTTTCTATGACAGAGACAGTGTATCATAATAGTTACCCAGAAGTTTGGGATGATGGATTGCTAATCCATGGAAAACTCTCATGATGACAAAAGAAGTGCTACTTGGATATGTTTCAGTTTGAGCCTTGCCACGATGTCATGAGCTAGCAGGAAACAAAAGTGTTGAATTCGACCATGATATATATTGTAATGATCAGAGCTACATGAAGCCTTCAGAGAAAACCAGTGTTCCATATCAGACCAAAGTACATTGAGATCAAGCATCACATTCTCCGCGATGAAGTCCAGAAAAGAGAAGTGGGTCTCCAATATATCTCCACAGACGAGGAGATAACATATATTTTGGTAAAACCTCTATACAAGATGAAAAGTTTGCAAGATAGGGCTCGTGGAGACGACTTCCTTATTGAAAAATGAAGAGATTACTCCCAGGTTGGGAGGGAGCACTGATTTGTTATTGATTTATGGACCATCATTTTTTGGTTTGAAAAATGGTCCAGGAGGATCAGTTCCTTTCTAGTTCAAAAAGTGGTTTGACATTTCTAACGGACAAGCATTTTCCAGTTCGGAAAATGGTCCAGATCGGACAGTCATTTTCGTAATGGAAATAGTTCAATAGATTGTTGATGTACCATAGACAACGATTCCCCTTATAGCCGGTGTGGGGGAATGGTCTAGGATAGTCATTCTTCTTGGCAGTCACTCTGAGTAGTGGTCAAGTAGAATGGTCTGCCTCGTCGGACAATCATTCTTTCGAAGTTTAGAGTTGTGAGCAGTTTCGAAGAATGGTCTGTTTTGGAGGTTGGTGCAGGACAGTCATTCCCTAGGGTAGACTCATTCTATCCAGGTTGCACTATGTTTAGTGCCAGAGGAATGGCCCAGTTAGGTGAGTGGTACAGGTTCAACAATCAGGGACATGCATTCCCTAGGGCAGACTCATTCTCTCCAGGTTGCACTATGACTAATGTCAGAGGAATGGCCCAGTTAGGTGAATGGTCCAAGCTCAGAAATCAGGGATAGTTATTCTGCTATGCTTGAGAAGAATAGTCCAGATAGCCCTTGGCTGATGTTCTACTTTCTGAGGGCAGATGCTCTTCAAGATCTCACATATGTGAGTGGAAGAATGGCCCAGATGACTCAATTTATATCATGATATTGTTTCTATGCAGGTTGATATCAAATGATATGATTGTTATGGAGACTGTATGTCTCTAGACAGTAGATGTATGCTACTGTGGTTGATGTGTTCCACTGGTTGTGACTGTGTCACTGATTAAGTAGTCGTGTGCTACTTGGTGTGGTAGTATACCACTAGATAGTAGTTGTGTACTACTATGGATAGACACATTTGTGTTCTATTGAATGACATTGTTCTGATTGTCTTGTAGACTGTCAGTAGTGTTGAAAATGATTATCAGCTAGATGGATAGTCAATGTGCTAGTGGACAAACATTCTCCAGGCAGAAAATGGTTTAGGACATTTCTCTTCTATGGCGTATGTCTGGATTAGAAGAATACTCCTTGTAACCCATGGCGTGGATTCCAACATTTGTTGAAATAGTTATTCTTCTAGGACATATGTCCGGATTAGAAGAATGGTTCTTGCATCACTCTGTGGAGTGAGTGACTTATTCATTATCATGCATGGTTACTTAGATGGATTATGGCCTCGAGAGATGATGTAGTTGATGCTATCAGATGATATTGATAATGATGAGGGTGCTTGTGATCTAATCATGAGATAGCCTATATGGCTATGATGATGAATGGTGTGTTTGTGCTCAAGACCATTGCTTTCAATACCTCCCTAGCTAGGAGGGAGTGTTGATATTATGGTAGCTACGGGAGGTATTAACCTCCACGTGTAACCCTGACAAGAATAGAATATTTCGGGAAGCAAGAAGAAACTCTAAAGCTTTGGACATAACCCTAGAAGACAAGTTAGCTAAAGGACATATTTAATATTGAGCTTTTAGCCTTCAAAATGAGAAGTCGACCCAGATAGCTAAGGAGAAGCAATATAAATACAGGACGCTAGATCTCATTTCACACATACAGCTTGCAACTGTAGAAATGTAAGAGTGCGCACTGCAGAAACTGAGTAAGTGCACAAGTCTGGAGAGTAGCTGCGGTTGCAGCTACTGCAACCTGTATTCTCGGTTTAGGCTTCAAATTTCTATTGGTTATGGTTTGAACTTTCTGCCTTGTATGTTAGCTCTGGAGAGAGGTACGCTACATTGATTGGCTATTAGGCCTAGGGTTTGCTTCCAGAATTATTCTCTCTCAAGGTTAAGGTGCTCGGGGGTGGCTTCAGCCTATGGGTGGGTGACAATATTGCTATATTTTCTATGGTTAAACGAGCACACCTATTATTTCTAACAAGTACACCTACCACCCTTGAACCTACGTAATGGTTAATTCCACAACTTGATGCCACATCTACTCTTATACATAAGAGGGATACATGCTACATTATTAGATGTGCTACTGCACTAATGCGCATAGGCATGGCTCAACAAGGCTTACTAAACACCTAGGGAATACAACTTGCTTATGGTAGACTAATATGAAGGGATGGAGAGACACTGATTACATACAATTGTTGTTATATAAGCATACAAACACATAAGACGATGAATCCAAATGCATACAAACACATAAGACAATGAATCCAAATGAAAGTTATGACTCTGAGAACTTGTCTAGGACCAAGAACTTTGGGGTGTCAAGTACAATTGATCGTGCACCCCCTACAACACTTATCATTACAACATTTTATCATAGGTACAACAAACATTCTTTACTAAATGCCCAAATTATAAGCCCATTCACTTCCTCTTAATTAAAGAGATAAAACCATCATTTAGCTTTCATTGCACTTCAACTAAGAAATATGGAAAAGACCAATCACCCATGCGAATGTGAACACTAATAGGTCATTCACCTATCACTATTTTAAAACCCCACCATATCATAAGTTTTAACAAGATACCATTAATAAAATGATGAACATCATCTTAACTTCTCTCTTTGCATTTAATAGAACCACTTTTGAAAATGTATACCTGGTTGTTTTGACGGTCGACTATTACTATTACCTTGGAATTTTTTTGCGGATCTCAACCAATATTTTTCCTTCTTGTCCTTTTTTTTTCCATTCCCTTTGAATCGAGTGATATGGGTTCAATATCTCTACAACAATCAAAGCAGCTCAACATCCTCACGCAATTTCTCCAACTCGATAATATTCTTTCTCTACACATAAGCTTCTAGAAGCACGACCCGAGAAATGGAGGATATCATTCTAGCAAAAGTAGGATCAGGATTCCTTTCTGCATCTCTATTATACCTAGATTCAAGGTTCGATCTCGAGGTCTATGTTCTATCAAACCCCTTTCTCGAACCCTCATCTCCATTTTTTTGTCTAATCCTCGTAACCGAACATACAAATGAAAGGATTCATTCTCTATTGATACAACAGATGCAAAATTAGAATCTTTCGCCATGCCTGCAATGTTGCTTCTTCTCCTCTAGTGACTTTACCTTCCACAAATTGCACACGTAGCTCCTTCTTCAATTAGACAACGAGAATCAACACTTCTCAACCAGAAATTCTACACAGGCTTCAGCGTTTTAATGCAACAACAACGAATTTTCTCTTCCTTGGAGGATTGACAACAAGAATCCCCTCTCTTCTTCAGACCTAAGCCGCAACACTTTGACAAAGGGGTTACAATCTACACACAACAACACTGATTGTTTACACACCCTACATATGAAGAAAACACCTCCAAAACGATGATGAAAGATTCCTCCTTTAATTAGAACGACGGTTGCACTCTCTTTTGGAAGCTTCAACGTATGCTGGAAATGGGCTCTCTTTAGGAGACAAATGATGGTCGGCCCCTCACCTCAGTGCCAAACAACGAACAACGATCTGTCATGATCTTGGGCCCTCTCATGAGGGATTTAGCCTTGTCCTACGCTCTGATACCAAAACTGAAAATAGGGAAACAACAAACCAAACTCAAACTTGAATACAAAAAGGAATACATAAATTTTTGGTTCAATGCATCTTTGAACCAGAACAGGTATATATACAAACAATGGAAAGATATGGAATTATGTCGAGAGTGTTCTAGAGATCATCGAGAATTTCCTCAAGAAGGTTTTGGATAAGATATCTCTCGAATGGTTTACTTAGTCGTCTAGTTGGCTATCTTTACCTACAACATTTATGATAGTAGTAATTACATCTCAACAATAATCTATATGTTCCATTTGTCTATAGTTGTGTATACTTGTTTGATCCAGTCTTACATAAATGGTATGATACAAATCACACCGTGGTGCCCAGGCGAAAGGACCTTGCATATTGGTTTGATCACAACATGATTTATGCTATGTTACATCTCTCTTCTACTTGAAACATCCCAACCATGTAACCACAAGCTCGACACCATTTTTCCCTATTTGCTATTTTAAACAATATCATAGTGCATTCAAAAGTACCAATTACTCTAATCATGACATCTTTTGCACTTTAGTCCACCTCTCTTTTGCTTCAAACATGCCAAGAAAGTATGTATGTGCTCCATTCCACTTTCCTTTGTTTTCATCCATTCATGATGTTTTAGATTGATGCATCGAAGGCGGGTGAGAGAGGGTTATTGCAATTGATGTATCAAAGGTTCTATGCATTTACAATTTCAATTGATACTAATTATTAAATTGAAATACATTTCCATTATAATATGTTTTCATGCACTTACAATTTTGATATTTTTATGCATTTACAATTTCAATTTCAATTGATTATTAAATTTAAATATGTGTCCATTATAATATGTTTTCACGCACTTACAATTGATATTTCTAGGCATTTACAATTTCAGTTAATACTAATTATTAAATTGAAATATGTTTTCTTGTAGATACACAATGAAAAGAAGTCGTAAAGATGAACAGATAGAAGACACAATCACATTGAATGTGCCTCCCAACTTGATCGGCCAACACGAATCTAAACTCGTTCTTGGTCAAGGTGTTTGCATCAGGGCATGTTAACTATAGCAAATATCCATGCAAACCCATTTGTACAGTTTGATCAAATATAAATTTGTTTTATGATTTAATTAATTTATTTTTACAACAACACATAATCTAACAAAATTGTACTACAATGTGAACCAGGTTGAGCGCATGCTAACTATAGCAAATATCCATTCAGACGTACTACAATGTGAACTAGGTTGAGGGCATGTTAACTATAGCAAATATCCATGCAGATCCGTTTGTACCAATTTGCAATGTTTGCAATTTGCCTACAAAAAGTCATTGGAGCAATTGATGGTCACAAACTTCAATTTTCCAATTGTAAACAACTGATGACATCTTCCCTAAGCTACAATGCATTATTCAAACAACGAAAAACATTAAAAAAGAATGCATTCTAAAAGATAACTTGCTAACGGCATTATGTTGAGTCTTACTAAATATGACATACTAAAAATACGAACACATATGATGTTATCTATAATTTACATGACTTCCATACAAAATACACTTTTACACTGGATCATGACAATGTCATCTTATACAAAGAATGAATTTTTGTTTGTTGACTTGGTTGTTGATATCAAAAGCTGGGGATACTTTCAGCAATCTACAGAGGCTGGTTGTTAGAGTTCATGAGAATAACACTTGCTTGTTATTGTACTTTTTGTTGTTCTCCCCTTATAGGGACTGGCTGGCTGTTGCATGAAATAAGCAGCATAAAATTCAGATGCCTTAAAAAGTATCCAAGACACTAAACTATTGCATTGATGAATTTGACATATTTATATTGCATTGATGGATTTGACATATTTATATCTATATGCATTGACATTTCCTATATGATGATTTACTTTATCATTGATCATTGGATTTGCAATTTGGGTTTAGTTAATCGTTTATATTTGCGTGCCTGAGAGCGTGGGTGGTCCTCTTGCCACTTGGACTTTTTATTTTCTCAAAGTTCTGAGTCAATTTTCATTTCAGTAGGTATAAGGGCTTTTAATTTAATTTTCTCTCCAACTGTGAACAAATGCATTCTCGGGATGAGCCATGGATTTGGTTATTTTCTGGGATTATTATAATTGATGATGCAATCGAACTGTTCATCTATGACGATTTTGACATATGCTAGTGCCTTATGAGCTGTAGTGAGAATATTATTTTCACATTTTATTTTAAATTTGTATTAACAAATAATGTTATCTGCTAGTGCCTTATGAGTTGTAGTGAAAATATTATTTTCACATTTTATTTTAAATTTGTATTAACAAATAATGTTATCTGCCAGAGATTTGTGAAAATATTATTGACTTATGCAACAATGAAATCGTTTGTCTCCTTTTTTATAGCCATCTTACATTTTCTGTGAAAGGTTTATGAAAGGTTTTCGAGATTCTTATCGGCTCTTTTTAGCTTAGTAATAATATAAGCCAAAACTTTCGAAACTTGTGAACAGAACATCTACAAGATATCCTGCTTTTCATCTCATAGCTCATAGCGCTCTCTTAGTTCAATTGGCAAGTCATTTCCAAGTAAGGTTACAAGACCGCAGTTTCATTTTTGAAATCCAACGACCATTAAAAAGACAGTTGAATATCTATTAAATTGATATTTTTAATTTTATTATTGAATACAGATGAATTCTACACCCATTATGTCAATACATTAAATATCATTATCGAATTCCAAAAACTTAAAAGACCTTTATAAACCCTTGAGCATGTTTTGTGGCATCCCCCATGTTCTCCACAAACTTGATCACCCAGATCCACCCGAGGAAGTTAACAAGCTTGTCATTTGGTTGTCTTGAAGGTAAAAGATTATTGATCACCCGGGGGAAGTTAACAAGCTTTTTATTCGGTTGTCTTGAAGGTAAAAGATTATTAAAGTTAAACAATTATATTTAACAATAGCCTCGTCTATTTAAGACTAGAACCCAAACTACTAAATACAATTAATACAATTTTTTAATAGGTGTTCATCTACTTATCGACTAACTAAAATCTTTCTAGTAAAATTTTGTACCTAAAATTAGGTATGTAGTAAAAGCATATGTTACTAGTTTTGTTTAAATGTCCTTCCAACTACGTCATTTTTACCCTAGGGCTAAGTTCACTATCCAAACTGTCACTGCACTTTTCGTGGACTAACAGCCATGTTGGGAACATGGAATTAATCGCCCACTCAAGGTGATGTTGCTGGTTTGGAAGTTTACTAACACCTGCAGGTTTTGGTATAATGGAAAACCTTAACATGATATCAGAGCCTTGGTCCAAGTTCAATTCTCTCAAATTACATCGAAGGAGGTGTTAGACTAACCGTCCTAATCGCCCACTCAAGATGATGTTGTTGGTTTGAAAGTTTGATTTTGATGGAATGGCAAACCTTAATGGTGATGTTGCTGGTTGGAATGACAAACCTTAACACAGACTAGATATATCTTGTCATAAACCAGACAAGATTTTATGACCCACGACTTGCAATATGTAGCTTCCTCGGATTTTTATTGCATAGATTTTAATATGTAACCCAAAGATACTATAACATAATATTATATTATGTATTTACATATTAAAAGCTGTATCTCCTTTACGTGCAAATGAACAACCCATGCCATTAGTTATCTCTGTATTTCCATTATTCACTGACTCGCAGCCCACGACTTACAGTGTGTAGCATAATATTATATTATGCACTTACGGATTAAAAAACGTAGTATTGAATCGATGTTGAGCCATAGTTGGTGGTTCTTGATTCAATCACTGGCATTGTTTATGTTGTATAATTGGGGCCATACTCAGAAAAAGGAAAGAGTCTATCCTAATATATATTTCAACGATACTTTGCATTATAATGTAAGCATTTTTGCCTTTGGAGCATAGTTCATATTACTCGTTGGAGCATAGTTCATATTACTCGTGATTGTTTCAACGATACTTTGCTATATAATGTATGTCGTTTTGCCTCGCCTTTGGAAGCATAGTTCATATTACTCGTGATTGTTCAATAGCTATAGTGCACTAATATATTGAGGTCTTGCCTTTGATTGCAGAGAAAGCCGACCTTGCAAGTGTACTATATAGACTTCATCGGTAACCAACCATGCCGATGCTTTTCATTTTTATAACTTAATGGTGATTTTCTCTTCAAATCTGTAGGATTTCCAACATGACCATGTCATAACAATGCAATATGCCTATCAGTTCTTCCATTCTATTACTTTTCACTGCAAACGCCATTTGATCTTTGATAACAAGTTTAATTCATTCCATTGCCTCCCCACATTTGTGTTTAATATTTTCCTTTCTTTTTGACATGTTCAATTCATTCCATCATCTCCCCACATTTGCGTTTAATGTTTTCCTTTCTTTTGCATATGTCAATGATTTCCTTGTAAAATAGATTTTCCATATCTAGTGAGAACATAATCGGACACCAATAATGATAATGAAAACACTAGCCACGCGTCCTTAGGCATCATTAAGGGACTGAGCATCATGAGCACGAGATCTTAGGTTGGATCTTGAAGGGATGAACATCATGAGCACGCGATCTTAGGTTGGATCTTGAAGGGATGTTCCTGGTGCTTCTTCCACTGTGCCAGGTTTGTTTTGTTAAATATATTGTACCCTCAACAGTATGACCGTACACTGCCAGCTGTACTGGACAGTTGTACTTTCTATTTTTGTCTTGCTTGAGCATATATAGCTCAACCATCTTACATTGTAACGAAGTTCTAAGTTATGTACTTCTTCATACATTTCAATATACTGTTCTATTCTTTTCTCTCTGCATTTCTCTTTGCTTCACAATTTATCATGGTATCAGAGCTTCAGGTGTAAGCCTCTTCACACAGTCCGGAGAGCAACTCGATCCTCACAGCACAGAGCCTCACGGATCTTGAGAGCACGCGACACAGCCTTTTCACAAGGCTTGGAGAGCTGTTCGTAATACTCTTTAAAGATTGTCGTAGGAAGCTTGCAGAGGTTGCAGAGCGTAGTTTGCTCGAAAGAACGAGGAAGCAAAGAACACAGAAGAAGAAACTTTAAAGAAACCTGCACAATTTTTCAAGAACCGTCAAAAATTGGCACAGAAAAGCTGCAGAACAAGAGAATGTTGAAAGAACTCGAAGAATTTATTCAAAACTGTTAAAGATTGTTGCAGAAGCCACAATAGTTTAAAGATTCAGGCAGAAGGCAGAATCGTTTAAAGTTTTTGCGAAATTCGCTCAAATCTGTCAAAGATTGTAGCAGATAACGAAGAAGTCGTGAAATTCTTTCAAATCTTTGAAAGATTCACGAATCTTTTCTTCCACAGGAGGAATTTTGTCAAATTCGACAAAGATCGCGTCAAAACACGCAAGGAACAGCGACTGAGGCCGTAAGATTCATCTTGCGAACGGATCCAGAGCGGGAAACCAGCCCAGAAGGGACAAGGAGAGCGCGGAACAAGCGAAATCATTTCAGCCGTCAGATCTTGCGCAAAGGCCCGACAACCGTTAGATCAACAAGAAGGTGCACGACGGTTAGTCATTTGGAGCGCACAGGAGAACTTTTCACTTGAGAAATCCCGACATCATCTGGACCGTCCATCCAGAAACACGTGGCGAGATCTCGGCATTTCGTGACTCGCAGGTGTAAAGATCTGAAGACTGTCGTGAGAAATTGCGAATCGCGAAATCAGGAGTCATTCTGGATCGTTGATCGAGAAATATCGTGAGCCATCGATCTTCTCTCATCGCAACATCGGTAATCGGGAGTTGGACGAGCAAAGGCTTGCACTCCAAAACTCCGATACGCGATATCACAATATCCCAAGAAGACCTGTGAGCCGTCCATCTCAGAGGACAGGTGGCAGCAGATCAACGCATCGTCAAATCGACATTCGGGGTTTCAAGTTGTCAAAGAAACTTGGCATCGCAACTTGCGAAATCGCGATATGCGAAATCGCGACCAAATCTCAACCGTCCGTTTGTCCGGACACGTGGCAAACATCGTAGCGCCTGTCGGCGTTTCGACATTCGGAGTTTCAAGTTCATAGAAATTCGGAGCATCGCAAGTCGCAATATCCCGACAGGAGGAACCCTCCATTTGCGGGGCCCAGCTGACGTCATCTCGTCATACGAGTCAATCAACGCATCGGCGTTTCACGAAACCTGGAGACAAGACGTCCGGGTCATATCCATTCGCGAAATCGCGAGGAGAGATCACGACCGTCCATCTGTTAAGGACGCGTGTCGCAGATCAAAGCAATCGGGAAAAGTCCCGACAGGACAGTGCCATCGGAAAATCGGAAATCGGGGAATCGAGGAGTAAGAAAACCTCGACATCAGAACTCGCGAAATCTCGATTCGCGATATCCCGATAAGATCTGGACCGTCATATCACTGCACTATCTGGACCGTTGAAAAGTCCAAAGGCGAATTCTCGTGTTTCGGCATTTTGAAAGGCAAACAACGGGAAA